>OOFE01022186.1:0-13271 GCA_900323365.1 Monocentris japonica | reverse complement strand
ATAGAGTCACACATATACACACATATACATTATTATTTTAACATTATATGGCCATGGCTTGTTTCTAACTATTTGACCCCCGCCTGGTGCTTAGAGACCGTAGGGTGGATGATGCTGCGACTGCTGGCTAATCCGCTTCTAGCCTACTTTCTTCACAGCTGCTTCATTTACAACACTGCGTGATGACTGCCATTAGCTGACTACCTGACACGTGCAAATGCCATCAGCCGCATCAAACATGACCGCTCTGTGGCAGCGCACAGCCTCTAAAGGTCCGCCAACGCCGTTTCCTGCAGCGGTAGAATGCCACCATGTAACTTTATTGGAGGAATCAATTGGGTATGTGTGCAAAAATCACGATGAACAACATTAGGAGACGAGACTGGGTGGGATGCAGGCCTTACTGTGAGGGAAGCATGGATCACAGACTATTTGGGACTGAACTGCCATGTTTATTTAACTGGGCCCCCCTTTGCTGTATGTCCCATGCTCAACACATGCCTTGTGTTCATTAGTGTGTATATGGCAACAGTGGTTAAGATGATAAACACATTTTACAATGGTACACATTCCATCAGCTGCACAACAAACTCTGCATTCATCACAGTGGCCTTTCCACAATGTAAACAACTAGTCATATGTGTGTGTATGTGTGTGTGTGTGTGTGTGTGTGCAAGCATGTGCATCCGTGACAGTGTGTCCTGTTTAATAACCACAGACAGGCCTGAAGTCCTTGAACAAAAGCAGGGTCTAAATCTGCCAAAGCCCAAACACAGAGGATGGATGTTGCAGAGTTAGGAAGCAGGCTCTGCCCTGTTCAGCGAGGCTGTATTTCTTCTTTATGTGGGAGGTGACCTTGTCTCTTCATGAAATCCTGGAAGAGCTGATCACCGCCAGATCACACCGCCCAGTCAACGTGAGGCTATTGAGAGCCACCGTATCGATCCAGAATGGGAGTCTCATTCGATACAGCTTTCTCCTTCAGTACATCAAATCTCTGGAGCGCTTTGTGAATTTTATAAAATGGACCGTCTGGCTCGGGTAAATGTGGCCTATCGCGCTGATGGGAGAAAAGCCCTGATGAAAAGGGAGGTTTTAAAAGAAGCAATAAGCCACAAGAGGCTTCTGCTTCACGCTATGCCCATCATTGCCTCTTAGCAGCACCAAATTTAAAGCATGGCCCTGAGTGGCTTAATAATCATTTCAAGTGTTTTATTTCAAAATGTTATATGAAGGGTTTCATTCCAAAACACTATTTGTCCACTCTCAAAAACAAACATGAAACATTATAACTACAAAGCAAGGATTTTCGACGTGGACCCTATTTCCCATCATTTTACATCATACGGATCGATTCTGACCAAAATCTCGTCAACTGCTTCATTTTAGAGCTACTTACATCTTGCTTGGAGTGCTTATGCTTTAAGTTGACTGCTTTTCAAATTGTGGATATTTCAACTTGTTTTAAGGACAGCAATTCTGAAGAAAAATCATTACCTGAAATTCATCATTAAAGAATCAGGTCTGTTGGTAGTATTTTTTTCAACATCACCCCTATCCTTTAAAAGAATACCGTAATTTGTTTTAAATTTGCTACTCTCAATCATTTTGATCACGTTTTGAAGCGCGTGCAACCCTTTTTTCACATGGTGGACATCTTATTTTGGAATGAAACTCTTCATTCATCCCCTAGCTGGAGCATCCAGCAGCCTCGCTGTCTCTCTGTCTGCTTCCTTCCCTCCCACCTAACACTAATGTGCAGATGACAGATAATAGTGAAAACCAATAAACAAGCGGAGGGCTTTTCATGCACAATGTCATGTCGTGTCCAGTGCAGGATGTGGATGTGACATACTGCTGAACCCACCTGCGATTCTTCATTCATTCATTCAATGGATAAGGTATGTAGGCCACAGGAGGGAGGGAGCGAGGGAGGGAGCATGGAAGCATAATAGGGACATGGCCATAATGATTTTTTCAGTATTTAGTTTTTTAGGCCTTTGTTTTTTGTATTTTGTACATTCTTGTGATACTGTTATGCTGCTGCAACCCCAGAATTTCCCCCCGGGGATCAATAAAGTATCTATCTATCTATCTATCTATCTATCTATCTATCTATCTATCTATCTATGTACACAAGTCCACCACTATGGACTCCAGGCACAGCCTTCGCTTCTTCTCTGTAAGATTGTTTTGTGTGTGAATGTTGTTTTTCTCTGCTGCCTTAGTAACCCAGTTAAATATTGATGGTCCAATAGACTTTAGTGCACTTTATTAGGTGACAACTGGGCAAATACAGTAGGTGAGTATTCCAGTATGCACTGCTTTAAAAATCATCAGGTGAGCTGTGTAAGCCTAAGCTTTGATGCAACGATTCGGACAGACACAGCTCAACCCATAGTTCCACCCCCCAGCCCCACCTTGCAGCGGCCAACTACTTTTTGACAGATTTCACCCTCATGAAAGCACAAAATGTCGGGACATAAAAATAAATGTCACAGCAAATGTAAGGAGGAGTGCATCGGCGATGGGAGGTGCCCACTTGACGGTCCCGGTGACTCACTCTTCTTACCCTCTCTGCTGACATCCAAGCCAGGCTTCTTCAATGATGCTCACCTTAAACAGAACAAGGGAGAGTTACATCAGATCCTGTGTTGTGGTAAATGCACTTCTCTCACTGAAAACTTTCCTGTGGAGAAAGGCAATTAAGTGGTAATGATAAGCTGAACTGTACTTTTCATGTCAGATGTGCGTCGATCAGACCCAGGCATCTTCGGTTAATTGAATTGAGACTGAGATGCTCATTGGATGCAAACCCTTGGCGGTTAGATTGGTCCTCTGTGTGCTGTAGATTCAATAGCATTAAACCTCCAGGGCAACATTTAACCCCCTCCACAGTCACACCAAAATGAGCAGTCCTGGTAATAGGGGCAGCCTGACTTTCTTTCAACAGACGTAGTTGCTGACCCAGGGATGACCTGCTTGTTGACGTCTGTCTTCTGGCTCAGAGTTGGGGGGGTGCACCATTATACAGTCACACAGACAAAAAAATGAAGGCGCCTCAAGCACTCTAATGGGAATGGACTAATGAACATAAGCTAGTTGAGTCATAAGCAACTGCTTTAAAGATACATTTCTGAAAATCATTTCCAGTGCCATTTGGCTCAGCTTGACACTCTTTGAAAACGTACTCGATGCCAACGGAAACACTTGGATCCAGCAGACTAATTACTGTGATTTACTTTTGTCAATGTCAGCAGAAAGTAACACTCTGAACTGTCGGGCACCACAGAGATTGATCCTCTCAGGCCCCAAAATAGTGCATGATGTGTCATTATTCTCCATCCATGGGAAAAGACACTCCAGGCCCTGAGCAGGTTTTATTTCTGGAGAGAGTAACTTTAAAGATTCAAGCTCTAATGAATTTAACCATCTTCCTTTTGGGTGGATTCACTCATTTGACTTGGCAGATGAAAAATAAGGGTCTCTTTAGTCAATTTACTATCAAGTAACTATGATGTATAGCTATAACGTCTTCTGAGTCCCAGGTGATGCTCTCGCTAGTGTCAAAAGGAGAGTATAGAGATTTAATGTCTGGATTAGGGTTAATGTTAGAGTTGGGCTTAGGAATGAATCTAAAATGTTGCTGTTTTGAAAGTAAAGGGCTCAAGATTCAATGATCTATACATCACTGATGTATGGTTTCAATCAGCGATAGTGAGTAGCAAAATGTTTATATTTTATTTTATTTATATGAAAAGCTTGTGGATTATTGCTTTAAGGTTTCATTACATATATGATGTCCTCTCTGTAGGATGGAAATAAACTGACGCTATGAGTCATCCTCCATGTGCGGAAACTCCACTATGTGCTGCTGATCCTCTCTGCAGATGTTTCCTCTCTCTGTTGTTGTTGTTCTGTCTCTGCACCCTGGGGTGTCTCCCACTCAATTTGTATAGAGGCCACTGTGTTTAGATGTTCTTGAAGAATGTCTCTTCAGATGAACCAGGATTGCACTCCACTAAGACAGTATATTTCAGTGTTTCCCCCATTCTTCATTGCACCACGTGGCTGATAATGGGATTGGAGGCCACCCTCTCCACAATGGTAACAACCAGAGCGGGAAGTTAACGTCAGACTGGCGGGTTCTAAAAATTTAAGAGACACTTTTACTGTTTTATCTGAGAAATCGCTCTTTAGAGTAGAAAAGAAACGATTTGGCTACATGCCAAAGTAGATAAACTTACTCGTCACAATCAAAATTTGCCAGCATTTGGTTTATGGCTGAGTTATAAAAACATAAATTAATGCTTTTCTGAATTGATTTTTGTTCATAATGGTTGTTGTTTGCCTTGTTATGATCACATACAGTACAATGACATCACTGGTTGGAAACATATTGAAGTAGGGCATAATTCATCATAGCATGGTTAAAAGAATTGTTTAAATATTATTTGTCAAAGGTCTTGTGAAGTTAGACACGTAATTTTGAGTAATTGCTTGAGTGACTGGGATCATTTTTAGTGTGCAGCAAATCCCTGATATGAGCCTCATTTACAGTCTCTCCTCCTCTCTCTCGTCTCTCTCCTTGTCGTCCTCTCCCTCCCCCTGAATCCCTCCCTGTTGATCCTGGTTGAAACTAGGACAGATGTTCAGGCGTTGCCCTCACCTTTTATGTGATGCGTGCGCTTGTGCGTGCGTTCCCATGGAGAGGACGCGTTGCCCTCTCCCCACCTCACCTTTCTCTCATTCATAAATATCGCAGAGCACAGAGGGAAGGTAGTCTCTATTTTAATGAAGATAGATGCATTTCTGAATTGAAGCCACCGGCCCACGTGAGGTAAATTTACCCTGCCGCAGGTATTTATAGGGTTCTTGAATGATTCTCTACCCTGCGGCACAGTGAGGAGCCAACCAGGGACGCCTAAAGATAGGGTACCCCGACTCTGCTTGAGTTATGAGCTGCTCTGAGTCCCATCCAGAATAGAAACAGGGCCACGAAGTGATTCCACTGTTAAATATCTGGAAATGATCTGTAGGTGTCTCCACAGGCTGGCGGATATTCCCAAATCATCCCTTCCTGGTTTGTGTTCCGGGTCCATGTGTCATTTGAGGTTGGGTTACCTGACGAGCATGCGTTGAAGATTCACTGAAGCAACAAGAAAAGACAAATCATAAAGCTTCATCCAAAGTGCCTTGTAGTACCATACATTCATTTATAGTATGGGTGGCCACGATGGGTTTCAAACTCCTATCCTCGTCGGTGATAATGCTAACATCTGGGCTGCACAGGAAGCCTGGAGGGAAGGGAAAGCAGGTTTGTGACCAGAAAATTGTCAATTTCAAATCCTAAATCTGGGAGAGGATAGTGAAAAAAACACTTTCAGCTATCTAAAACATCAACAGTAAACATCAGGTTTTGGTGTCAGTCCCTCAGAAACGCAAGGGCTTCTTTCTAGACCATTTTGCACCACCAGTCAACCATCATACAGGGAGAAATCCATCGTAGAAGAGGAAGAGACACCAATGTCTCCATTGACAGTAGCCAAGATAGACCAGAATGCAAAGCAAGACTCAATTTTTCTCAACTGGAAAACCTCACTCTGTCATCCATATTGCTCTCTCCACCTACACGTTAAACCCACAGCTGAATGGGTTGTCGAAAGGCATTCTGGGCAATGTAGGAAATCACAAACTGAAGTATAAGTAGACGAGGCTGAAGATGATCACAAAATAATGCTTTGAACACTACAGATTGATGATATATAACAATGTAAGAGTATCCGAGGGTGGATTTTTCCTTTAACTCCCAACTGCTCCAGTGGAGCTGCTCAGTGGTCAGCAGTAGAAGACTGTGGTTATAGTGGGCAGATCCAGGTGTGAATGTGTGTTCAACTGTGTGAGTGTGAAGGAGGGCGTTGCTGAGAAAGGATGAATAACGGCTCAAAGCAACTGTAGTCCTACACTCAATGAACCATGTAAGTCTGCTACATGTTTTCTACTGAGCGATGTAAGATATCTGTAAGGTTTGTGTACACTCATAGTTAAAGACATTGCAGTTGCATCATGTTGCATCAGTTAAATCCACGTTCCATATGATTTGTATTGAGTATAAAGGTGAGAAGGTTTGGTATTTTCTGACTTGTTTGTGTTATGTTCTTTCTGGATTCGGAAAGCACAGCAGGGTTTCTGTTCCCCAGACTCTTTGACACGTGCACCAACAGCCTCTTCAAGCTGCTGCCCAGAAGAGAATCCCGGAGAGGCTCGTCAACACCACAACCTCAATCAATGGGCTGTGGTAGACCTTTTTCATCCGAGAATGTTATTGTCAAAGTTACGAGAAAAAACACTTTAAAAACCCACATGAAGCCAGACAAGGAGCCATGAAAAGTTTTTTAACAGATAGTGTGTTTGCAGTTTTATACTCAAGACAAATCATTTGGAATTTGGATCAGTTATAAAATGTATCTATCTCCTGAAAGTAATAATAATAATAATAATACATTTTATTTGTATAGCGCTTTTCTACGTACTCAAAGACGCTTGATGTTAAAATTGCATAGGATAAAAACACAACCAAGATTACAATAAAATAGAGAGAAAAGGAAAACAAACAATTGCGGGCGAAAAGAAAATTAGGAGACATTTAAAAGCAAGGTGCAAACATTTCAGACGTTGAAAGCAATTTTAAAAAGGTGAGTTTTGAGGGATGTTTTGAAAGAGGGGAATGAGGTGGAGTCAGGAGAGAGTCCCAGAGGGAGGGGGCAGCGATGGAGAAGGCCCTGTCACCCCAGGTTCAGTGCGTGGTCAGGAGGTTTGCGTTGGCAGATTGGAGTGTGCTGGTGAAGGAGCTCGGTGAGGCAGCCAGCGGAGGTTTTGGAGGACTGGGGTGATGTGGTGATGTGCAAGATTTAGTGAGCAGTTCTGGATATATTGTAGTTTGTTGAGAGCTTAAAGGATGCTATTGCAGTAGTCGAGTCTTGAAGTGATGAATGCATGGATGACAGTTTCAGCAGCTGAGAAGGAGAGGGATGGTCGGAGACAGGCTATGTTTTTGAGATGGAAAAAGGCAGTTTTGTACTCCTGATTTCTTTCCCTGCTTTGAGTATATGAAAGTTCCTTGCAGTGATTTAATAAGTGAATGTTTCAGCCCGAAGCCTTCATCACCCTCCAGGGCACATTGGTAATAGTTGATGAGACAGGAGAGAGTGTTTCTCATTCAACCAGATTTTCCCAACCAATGTGGGATTCACACCTGTGACCTTTCATTCAAGTCAATTTAACACTAGAAAGTCAAATGAATTTGGGGGCCTAAAGTAAGGCCAACAAGCCTTCAGTTGAAAGGGGTAAATATAACTATAATTTTTATTTCCTTAAATATTTTTTTTTAATTTAACAACACTGGTTTGTACAGGAAGTGCTTCAGGGAAATGTTACACAGGGACATTTTGAAAGCTGAGATCTTTAAACTCTGACATTCAAACAGCAGATTGGCCTTTGTAGTGTTAATTTATATAATGCCATAAATACCTTTTTAAAAAGCGCTTCATAAGATGGAAAGAAAAGAGAACAGGTCAAGAAACTATCAACAAGACCAAGCACATTACGAAAAAGCAGGTCAGCAGGTCACAAGCCTCCTTCTCGAACCAAATTTCCAGCCATACATGGATAATGGGATAAAAACACTTTTTTTTTTTGCTTTCTAATGTTCTGCTCTCGAAATGCACAGGAGCATAAGGAACTCAAAACAAGCCACAGAATGGCATGTTACTGCGCCCATGAAGCGTCATAATGTGCAACATATGTCTGTATGTTTGGTGTGCATGTGTGTGTGTCCATGTGAATTTATGTGTGTACATACGACATACGTATGTGTGTGTTTATGTCCCTTTGTGCTTGTGTTTGAGCATAAATGCTGTATGTGTGTCTATGTGTGTGTGTGTGTGTGTGTGTGTATGTGTGTGTGTGACTGCATTATGTAACTGTGGTATTTTCCAGAACATGGCTGGAGGCCACTTAGGACCCCAGCTGCTCAGAGTAGCACATCGTGCTGCCCTGCTATCCTCCATACACTCCCACTGGAAGCTACGACAGTTTCCACAATACAGAAGAGACATTCATGCACCAACACTTCCACCAGCAACTCTGCACCTCACCTGCATCCTAGAGGGGGGGGCAGTAGCCAAAAGTCAAAGCTAAAAGGGGCTTTATTTACAGTGTAAGTCCCTGAACCGACTGAGAAAACCTGGAAAGTAAATGATTTATGCTCTCCCTCTACATTTTTACTCAAGAGATATAGAAACTAAACAAATACAGCATGAAATACTATACAAAACTAATTCAGATGAGCATAACACACACTTTCCTTTGCAAACACAGAGAAGAGGGGTTTTCTCTTGGTGTACCTACTCTGTCGTAGTCAAGGAAGCTGAACAGGATATTTTTGAACAAATGTGCAGTACTGTACTAATACTATACTAAGAGAAGCAGGCTTGTGTATACGTATCTCCTGAAAAGTGAATGATGAAGGCACTCCACCCACAACTGCTCCAGCAGTAGAGGACGTATGAAAGTGTGCAGCCAGATGAGAATGAGAAGCTGGACAGTGTTGAAAAGCAACAACCCCAAGATGTCTCAATCGAACATTTAACGGAGACAGTTCAATTCACAACATCAGTAAGCCTGTTGCAACCTGCATTGATATTGGGATATTGATATTGACGTGGGCTCAGCAGAGAGCGTTCACTTACGGATATAATGAGCCTTGAGCTCACTTCACTAATGTAGTGGAAGGACTGAAGATCAATAAAATGCTGAAAAGATGGCCGCAGAGCACATTCTGAGAAATTCACCTTCCAGGCAAAACCTTTGATTACAAAACTGCCTCATAAAGAGTATGATGGCTGTTTGAGTTCTGCAAGATAAAAGAAGTGTTTGTTCATCAGTTTTTCACTGATTTGTGCACAGTTGGGGTCCACAATACCCACAATACTTCCTGCAGAGCCTCAGCTATTTTTTGCACTTGGTTTCTTTCCATTGTTTATTTCTGGGTTTCATTTTATACAGCTGCATGTTTGGATTCAAGACCACCAGTTTGGTGAACCCTGAGCAGAGAGGTGGCCACACTCATTATAGTGGGACACACATAAACACTGTCAGGGGACTTGAGTACAGCCAAAGTGCTCAGCAGATGTTTTGGTGGAAGACCTTCATCTGAGCTAAGCTAGTTTATCCCCACACAGAAGTAGGTTGTGACCTTTCATACCACAGTCAAAGTCATCGCCAGAGTTTTAGTTGCATCTTGAGAAACTGTAAATGTTTGATCCCTGGGTTAGTGGGGAAAATGTATTTTTCAGACTAGATTGTGTTATCCAATTCAGTCTGAGTACATTAGTATTTTGATTCTCTTCCTTTTGCGTTTTTTGTATCTCATCACTGTGTTTTTCATCACTTGGCTTTCACGTTTTATCACAATCAAAATAAATAAAAACCAAAATGCGGAGAATGCAATGCCCTCCTCTCCCAGAAGGACCTCTGGATAGTTTTAGTCTTTTATGTCTCTCTGCAAAGCAGAACCATTCTTCTTCTCGCAGGCTCTGATCCTACACATAATATTTCATTATGTGGGCAATACCTAGTTCCTCCAACATTCAGTCGTTCCTCCTCTTTGTTCCCATAGCCTGGCTTTTTGTGGTTCCTCAGGTGAAGGGTGAAGCAAGTTGGTTTCACCTGATTGCATCAGACACAGCCGGTGCATGAGAGTGGATTTGTATGCACAGGTTGTTGTGCTGACGGCAGGTAGAGCCCCTGTGGGCTTTGTCAGGTCCACTGTAGAGATCACTGCTGTTAGAGAGACAGTGATTTTTGTGATCGGATTTGCAAGATCGTATTTTACACATCGTTTCATGTCCAGACTTGGCCTGAAGATGCCTGCATTACTTTTTCCCACACTCCCTCTTGATCTCTTGTTTAGAAGCTCTGGTAGAAATGTGAGCAAAATCTGATTTTCTGTGCATCCAGAACTGTCACTTAATACTGTATGTAATGGTAGAGAGAAAGATATGGAAAGACTAAAACACATGTATGCAGTATGTATTATACCACAGTATGTATGTGTGTGTGCCGTATGCATACATCTGCACCTGTGTGTGTGTGTGTGTGTGTGTGTGTGTGTGTGTGATTGAATTATTTATATTAAAGTTATCATCTGTGACATTTTCCTATAAATGAAGGTAAATTTTGCTACTCTCTATCACTGACTCAACCTCCAGCCAGTTCATGAAAGCTTCTACATTTGCTGTTCTAAACACCCGGTGTCTGGTAGGTCTTTCCTGGGAAAAATCCTCTGGCACAGGAAGTGATGCATTTCACGTTTATGCTAGCAGCAACAGCGGTTTGGAATAAACAGAAGAAGAACTGGGTAGTCAGCATGAGCAGCGATAGCCACCATGGCTGAACAGACAAAGAAAAGATCGCCACCTTCAGAAACTCAAACTTCATCAGACGTCACAGTGCTGGACACATTGTTTGATTGACAGGTGATCTCTGGGAACTTTCTTTGGGTTCTTTGTGTTCGTGTGGGTGCGGGTGCTGATTCGAGGCATTCATTTGTTGCCCCATAAATGTTGAATTCAGTAGTAAACAGTGTGAGGGGAAGGTTGCCAGAATGCTGTTGTTGGGGCTCTAGGCCTGGCAGGGTGGATATATCAGTATAGATAGGCCCGCTCTCTGGCATCCTGGAGCTCAAACAAATACAAAACCTCCATCTGCCTCCTCCTCCACCTCCTCTTCCTACTCCTCCTCACCAGCTCTTTATCAACTACAGTGATGACCCTCATGAGCCCTGCATGTCGTCTTTTTAGCAGCAAACCATGTGTCTGCATGTTCACATCCCTCTCCGTGTGTGTGTGAGCGTGTGTCTGTTGCTCTGTGTGTTTGTGTGTGTGTGTGTGTGTGTGTGTGTGTTCCTTTCCCTGTTTGTGTCAGTGTCCAAAAGACACAGATACAGATAGAGATAGAGTGTGAAAAGAAAAAGGAACGTGTGAATACGTGACACACAACAATGCCTCCTAACAAGACTAAACACATCATTTTTTAATCTCACCATCAGTTGACGTTTCGCTCCCTTGGGCAACGTAGCAGAGGTGCATCTGCTGACTGTTTATCAAGGCAGTAAAACGAGGTTTAGGTTTGGGCGGGTGCAGATGCCCCCCCCCCCAGATGTTGCTGGTCTGACTCATAAAGATATGGGCGATAAAATTTGTCTGGGAAGAGATATTAACAAAGCCTTGTTACTGTAGCTGCCTGTCCCGCGCCCTGCTTACCTGGAGCTGGGAGCCAATACTAGGAAAATGAGCTCGCAGCTGAACGCCTCAGTGGACAGAGCAGCGGGCGAGAGTCATTAGTGTGAGTGGCGCTCGTAATGCGACCTTTCTCTCTCAGTCTGGGAGATTTAATGGTTAGATAGCATGCAGCGCCTTCAGGAAGTATTCAGTTTGAGTTTGTGGTGTTACAGCCTCCGTTCGTAATGGATTAAATTGGGATTTTTGTCACTGAGAAATACAATAATCCATAATGTCAAACTCGACCGAGCTTGAGCTAATGAGAAGATCCCAAGATACAGATGTGCCGAGCTGATCGCTGCCAAAGGTGCTTCTACAAAGTATCACCTCAAAGGGTGGAATCATTTTAAAAGATATTTCACCAAAATTAAAAACATTTTTCATCATTATGGGCTGTTTTGTGCAGATTGAATCCACTATATTCAGTCTGCAACACCACGTAATGTGGAAAAAGGAGCTATACAAATAAACTTGACATGACATGTTTAGCTGTATATGCATGCCGCACAGTACATGTGCATGTCTATGGGCAGATGTATACACACACACACACACATAACACACAGACAAGCATACATACACAGTGCACACCCATACAACCAACTAGTCCGCATGCACACAGATACTTGTATACTCACATAAAACCCACTGTGTATTGATGCACATACACACACACACACACATGCCCACACACAACTCAAGCACGTATAACCAACCATGCACAGGCAGGCAAACACACAGACACAAATCCATCATCCATAGAATATTCTTTGATGAAAGCTGGACTTTGAAAGCTCTTCGCTTCCGCAGAAAAATGACACCATGCCATTACAAACAGTTCACATTATATGGTTCACCTTCACCTGTAAGTAACACCATGTCTTTGTAAACCCCGGGGATAAACAACAGCACAGCACCATTAAATCTCTTCACAAGCAATTACTGCAAGGGTGTCGTCTCTAAAAGCCCAATGAAAGAGCTAGTCCAGCGTTGTTTTCATGTCCTGTTACCTAACCGGTGTGAATGGTGACGGTGCTGAATGGACACCAGTGGCGAGGCCCTCTAATGCCTTGTGCTGCTTCCGAACAAAATGTTTCTAGGAAGCCGAGAGGTGTTTTCGCAGGTGGGCTGACTCAAAAAGCAAAGCAGCAAAGTGAGGAAGCGATGTATTTTTGTGTTTAGTTAAAAGAAAAAAAAAACACACCCTCTGATTTTTTTTGGTGTCAAAGAAATGTTTGTTCTATGAATGAAAAATGTGCGGCATGTTTTTTTCAGGAGATAGACGACACAAGACGACTGGCAAAGACTAGATTACAACAATAAAAATCATCACCATCATCAACTTTATTTATAAGTGCTTTACAGAAAGGGATTAAAACAAGAAAAGTAAAAACAGAAGATGAAATAGGAAACACAAGAAAAAATAGATTAATAGAAGAATTAATACATAAAAAACAACTCAAGATTGAACAGAAAAGAAAAGAAGTGTTTTAAAAAGTCTTAAGATTAATTCATTTAAGAATTCTACTTATGTATGATGTCAATATACTTTAAAAGCATGATAGTGTGTGTGTGTGTGTGTGTGTGTGTGAGTGTGTGTGTATGCATGTACATGTGTAGAATGTGGAAGTAAAAAAAAAGCAAAACTTGCAACTTTATGAGCTCAATCCCATTTCTCAATCACAGCCGCTCTCGCTCTAAAAAAATCCTACATCAGGAACCCCCGTTGTCTTTCCTCTGAATGACACGTCAGCACAGTCACACCAACACTGATTGAACTGGGACACCATTTCACTTTCAGGAGCTTCATCTGGGTCTAAGTGGTTTATGGGAGCAACACGGCTTAATGGCACTCATATGATAATAATCCTGGAGTTAATGTCAGAGAGGATACAGTCGTTGAAGCCCTAGGGTGCCTATGGAGGGTGG
>OOFE01022182.1:12065-25850 GCA_900323365.1 Monocentris japonica | reverse complement strand
CAGCTCAAAAACTCTGTGGCAGGAGCATACCATGCACGAGTTCACTTAGCCAAGCCTTTGATTTTGAAGTCAGAATTTGCAGTTTGGTTTTGACCTCTTCATAAAGCCGCGGAGGCTTGACTGCAGTGTAGTCACGCATTCTGCTTGTTTACCTACCACCACTGTGACCGAGCGACCTCCCATCCGCCCATAAGTGTCACTCCACAAGGACCCAAAACTGATTCTCAAATAATGAATCACGGGTAACAACGCCGTTATATGCTGCTATCTAGGTGCAAATCGGTCCACTTGCAGCTATCACCTGTTCACCCGGGTACCAATGATCGTGCTCGTGTCTCTGTGTTGGATGTTGTGGTGCAATATAGCAAGTACTTCAAATTCCTGTCAGCTCTTTGGGAGTTCATCCCTGTAAAAGCCAGAGACCAGCAACTCATTGTCCTTTTTTGGAAATGTTGAGAAAGTACGCCCAGGGTCATCTAAATTCCACTGTCATAAGTGACTAATTTCACTGTAAATGCACCATAACTTCATTACTGTAAATTTCATTATCCATCAGTTCTCTCTCTCTCTCTCTAATGATATGTCTTCTTTTTTTAGTGTTTCTCGCTTTTTTTTTTTGTCACTTTTGCACCTAGTGTAAATAATTGTCTTTTTTTTTTTGCATCCGTTGGCCTCTTTTAGATGTCTTCCTTTTTCATCAGTACGCGGGTTCTCGTTGGTTTCCTTTCAACTCGACGTTTCAATGAACTGAATAACTTTTTGGAAATAACTTCCCCCAACACGGCATCATTATGCTGAACTGCGCTAACGCAGAACAGCAGGAACAATATCACCACCAAATTGCCCTTGAGATTTATATATTCTGCAATATACCCCAAAATATAAAAGTGAGTCATGTAGCACAGGCTTATACCCCCTCCTCCCTCAAGAATATCTACCCCAGGAATATCCCTGAGCCAGGAAAGCATCTGGTGGAGGAGTTAAGTCCCCCCGGCAGCCACTGTCAGTGGAGGTCCCAACGGGCTCCGTCTAAGCCAATGATAGACATCCACGACTCCAGAGCACCTGGGTACTTCCTGTCGTTAATCACGAATTCACCCATAATCAGCCATTTTATTTCTTCCTTTTTTGTGTGAGTGAACTGAACAATCGGCAGACAAATCAGTTTGATCTAGGAACTGGAAAACTGGTCGAGTTTATATGGTGTACTCATGCCAATAAACCAGACTGGATCTTTCTTTCTTTTTGGCATTTGTTTCATACTCCATTAGTGATATTCATAAATCTAAAAGCTGTCTGGCACATTCAATATATTTTTACATTCGAGCAGTCACTAGTGTGCAGCTTTTTTTATTTTGCTGGCTAACACTCTTTTATACCACAGCGAGCTACCACAAGTAACAATACACCGAACCAGACGTCCAAACTTGTCTCCAGCGTTGTCAGAGAAGTCACTGTTTGAGAACAGTGCTTTTCGATATGTCATGATTTGATTTATCTGGGTATGGCAAGTTTCAAAGAGAAATACTAAGACAGAAAAGAATGTTGGCAGCCGGGAGCTGAGAAATGTGAATCCTCCTCCTTAATGGGGGAGGAAAGATCGACAGTTACAGTGTCACCGCTTGTCAGAGAGAGGAGTGGAGGTACACTGTGGAGGTTGAGTTGTTCTGAAAGTAGTTTTATACGTTACCTTCTGCTAGCTGTCGGAGGAATGCTTGGGGAGAGCGGGAGTTACATAAAGACTGTGAAATGTATGGCCAGAGCAACAGATAAAATGAGAAAGCTGAGCTGATAGTGTGAACCCAAGCTATTTAAGTATTTACCAGCATACAGATTGCACTTACTGGGTATATATATGTATCTCTTTATATCGCTCTATCTCAAAATAAATTCTACGTATATGTGTGTGTGTGTGTGTGTTTGTATATACGTTCTAATCCCAACGTAACTCAAAATACAGCTCTATATTATAATTGAAGTCATTACAGACAATAAACATCCTCTGGCGGCCATATTGGAGGTCCTCAGCCCTTATAAAGGCTGTGAATAGTTGTGTTTCTACTTTCTGTGCTGTTTTTGACTGGAAAGCGATAATTTCTGATACATCTGATCGATTTTGTGTTTAGATAATGTAGCTTGTTAGCTAGCAAATTATAGTATCTGCTCAGCCACTGTCTTGCTATAAACAAATGTGATTTGTGCAGTAGCCAACGCTCTAGCTAATGTATCTAGTAGAAGCTAGTGTTAGCGGTGGCTAGTTAACATGTTAACATGAGCTAAATTAGGTATATGTTAACTGAGCTGACTCTTCTCAAGCTACAACTGTTTTGAGACTTGGGCTAAAGGCTAAAGGGCTAAAGTGCTAAGGGCTAAATTGACCTACAGGCACACCCCTTTTTTCAGATATCGCTCTTTTTCCGGCCTATATATTTAGTCAATATTTGCACACAGCCAGTTCTCCATTGGACCTCCATGATGGTGCCAGCTGCGGTTGCTAGGAGATTTGTGACGCAACTGCAAAGCCTCTATATCAGTGGTGTCCAACCATGTGCTATGGAGGGCCAAGAGTCAGCAGGTTTTCCTTCTAGCCAATCACTACACCAGGTGATGTCACTAATTAGCTGCTCCCTCTCTGCTTGATGGTGTGCTAATCAGTGAAATCAGCTGGTGGAGTGTTTGGGTGGAGGGAAAACCTGCAGACTCTGGGCCCTCCGTGGCTCATGATTGGACACCATGGCGCCAAACAAATGTAAACAAACTGTTTCACTCTCACACATATATCCACCCCCACACACCCACCTTCATTCCTGCACTCTTACATTCCTGCTGTATTGCACATATACTGTTATTATTATTGTATTGTACACGTACTAATTCTACCATCACTTTACGTTGCATATATTGACTGAGACACTTATTATCTTAGACACCTTTTATCTCGACGCTTGAACGACACCTGTCAGTTTTATTCTATTTTTATTTCATCGTTACTTCATATTGTTACTTCTATTCTTATGTTGCTGAGAGGAGCGTCAAAGCCTAAGCATTTCATCGCAACCAACCAGTACTGTGTGTACTGTTGCTGTGCATTTGATAAATAAACTTTGAACTTCATCTACTGATGCTCAAAGTATGCTTTGGTAACTAGTTTTTTTTTTCAGGGTATAACATTTGCTTGAAAAGTAATTGTTTGCAGAACTAATGCAGCATAGATGCAGGTTAGATGATAGAATGGAGACGCATGTCGTCAAATGTGGAACATCTATCTTTGTATCTATCTATCTTATCACCTTCTGCTGGGCTAGGTGTCTTCAGGTTCCCCACCGCACTGTTCAGTTGATAACCTAATCCTCAATTGAATAAGTCAGACAACTTCAGTAGAGTTCAATATGATTTAGGTTTACTGTGGAAATTGGTCCATGGAGCAACTGAAGCTGAATCATAAAGCCTTCACCTTTATACAATTCACTAACCCCTCCTTTGGTGGAGCTAACTCTAAACTCCCCCTACTGCTCTCCTCCTCGACTTTTACTCCCTTTCCTATATTGTTTTCCTGTCACCTGGTGATGTCCCGGGATTTCCAGGTCCACTGAAATCAATGGTGTCTAGGCGCTTCAGCTATTGGCATAGCATGTATGCAATGGGGGAGAGAGACCTTCAGTTCTCGACACCATTGTTTACTGGAGTTGGCTATGGTAACAAAAAAATATATGTCTTTAATAAAGTGAATACACGTGAGTATATGACTTTTGGTAAAAGGAATATATGTTTCCCATCTTAGTTATGCTTCCACTAATACTTGAAGGTAGCACACTAGTGATATATAATTGTAAAAAAAAACAACCTGCCCTGCTTTTGAGAGTCCAAACAACGTCAATTATCGTGCCATACTGTAGCAATTAATCAGTAATTGTGGCAATGTGCAAAATGCAAGATGACTCAGCCGCAGGATTATCTGTTTTCGTATCGTATTTGTCTTTGCAGAGAGCAAGGGCGCCAGGGAAGAGGAATGGAGGTTTTTGAGTGGTCGGACATCAGGTCAGCATCAATGAATTGGCTGGTGCTATTACTCTTGCGCCCTTGAGTAAAGTTAGTTCACCGGTCTGTTTTCTTTGCTAAAAAGTCCTTCAGGCAAAGTGTGTGTGCAGTATGAGGGTTTATTTTGTATGAATTATGACAGACAGATGCGAGGCCAAATACAGAATCGGCGGTTTGCACTATTCAAAACAGGTTCCACATCTATATGTCAGGATTTGCTACAGGAAATGAAAATCAAATGTATACCTCGACACATGCAGTGGCCATTTTGTCTCACAATTTCCTTTTCCCTCCTTTTGAGAGGCAAGCGATGGAATAAGATATGTTATCACTTCATTCCACAACCCCCCCCCCGCTTCGCCAACACCTCTTTTGTTTTCCTCAAAATGCAACTGATCAGCATAGGAATAAGACCTCGGAATTCATTAACATTTCATTTCATGTCCTATACCCGTTCCAATTTGTTCCCTGGCAACGCCGTTCCCAAGCCTCATCCTCCTTAAGAAGAACGGTTCGGGCGGTCTGCGACGGCACTTTTCACAAATATAAAGACGCTTACATACAAAAAAGATGACAAACCGGTAACAGGGTGTAGAGGTTTGTCTGATGAAAGAGCGATCTGTGTGGAAAAGCAGCCTTGATCCGAAGCCATTGGTCTGGCCTGACAGCTCCTGAGATATCGGTGTCAAAATTGTGTCTTATCTGCCTGGAGAATCGCTGTATCTTAGACAGAACCAGAGGGAGTCATTAATCTAATTTAATCCTATGGAGACTGATTAACTTTGGTTAATTTAGAGCATTTAATAGTTACACATTGGGGGATTAAGTTACTAAGATATTCTAAACATTAGTTTCAACACTTGGTATCAAAATAAAATATAAAAATGATATCTATGTGGAAATTGCTGTATTGGGGATTCTTATTATATTTAATTCCATAAATGTACAATCACATGTATTATTAGAGATGCTTGCCGTGTCACCTGATGCAAGTAATATCCCGAAGCCTTGGTCAGTTATTATGTTCCTTTACTTGTGATATAGTATTGGGCCTTTATTGGGCCTTTGTCTTTATGCCATTATGGGTATATAGTAACAGAATGTGCATGCCCTCGTATCCCCAGGTCTCTGCGGTGATTGTTGGCTAATCAGATTATTGGTTGTGGGGAATTACAAATTAATTAGAAAATGAATTAGCCGGAGTCGGTGTCAAAGTCCAGGTCTTTCGTTTAGCCTTACATTCTTTTGTGGATTTGTGTGTGCAGGCGAACAAAGAGAGACGGCTTCAAGCATGATGTCACCGCCATTGAGCGATACTCAATGTGCAATGCACTGACTACTGTGAAAAAATGGCGACCATATTTATTAATAATAGCCTCCTGCAGCATAGGCTGCATGCAGCCTTTTTCAGCATACAGCACAGTGCTCTACAGTGAGATGCAGTTACATCAGGGCAAATCCATGGGCAGGCAATTGTTATAATTATTATTATTACTGGATATTTATAGATGTATTGATCGTGTGGTGCAGTATAGTTCATGTGCTTGGACTACACTCATGAGGTTATGCATCAATATTTCTAAATCAGTAGTGACTTACTGCATCATATCAGGCTTTATGATTTTACAGCCCTGAATTAGGCAGCAGTGGGACCTATGGGTGCCATTGTGCGCTTTAGTAAGGAAGACTGTCCTGTCACCACGTCACAGATTTGAGCCAACATACAATATGCCATATACAAATGTCCATTAACAGCCTTGTGGTCTGTTAAAGTGTCCTTGAGTGATTCACACTGAATCACTTCCTGCTCACACATTTGTTGGGTATGAGAGTGGCTAACCGTAACTGCAGAATTCTATTCATTATACTTCACTGTATTCAATGCAAAAACAAGGCAATAATACCACATCTCTGCATAATGCTACTGACCTGTACTTGACAGAGTGCAGGTAGGGCCTTGATTGGTCCTTGGATAGAACACACCAGTGCTATTGGTGGTGTTGGAAAACCAGCAGACGGCAAAAACAGCCACAGATTCACAGCCTACTAGACTATTGTGCTTTTCAGAGGGTTGTGTAGAGAATGACACTGCTTTTAATGCAAGCCTTGGTTTGTGTCCACTATCAACACGTCAAGAGACATCCCCACTCTAGTTATAAGAGAAAATTCTACCTTTTATCCTAGCGACACTAAGGGCACGTTCGCACCAAGTGCGTTTGGAGCAGTTTATTTGAACTCCGGAGCGTTTACTCTTTCAGTTTGGTTTGTCTGGGCAGGTGAGATCGATGCCAATTGAACTCGGGTGGTACCAAATAACCGACCAAGACGCCTGAAAATTAGGGTCTTGGTCCTCGTCCTATGTGCGCAGCGATGCAGTTTTGTTAGGGAGTGAGAACGTAATCTGAACCAACTACAGAAAGCGACCCCAAACTGCAAGCTGTTACAGGTATAAGGAGACAGATGTTGGAAAGCCTAGCATAACAAAAAGAACCGAGGGAAAACTGCAGTCTGGACTGACGCTCATATTCAGCTATTTCTTCATGTGTTCTCAGGGTGCGAATTATGGGCGGGTCTAGGTCTAAGAAACAAAAATTGATTGGTTCTAAAATTAAATAAAAGAAGCACAAAATTATTTTAAATAGTAAAGTAACAAAACAACAAAAATGAAACTAAATTAACATCCCTGCCTGCAACACCCCTCAAGTGGGCTATACCATTTTTCATTACGCAGCCGGATTGTTGCAATCGTAATAACTTAGTCCAATAACTTAGTGTAATTTGCACACTGTGTGTTCTGAACGGGTAGAAACACCAGAGAAGGACATTACAGCAAACAGCACAGACAAGACCATCACACTTAGCTAAAGTTACAGGGACTGGTTTGTGTTGAATCCTCCCCCACCGCCAAAATCTCTGGTTCTTTTCCACTGTGGTTCAGACCAAAGAAAACAAACCGTAGGTGTGATTACACTCTTAAAGACATGAAGACAAAAGGCCCACCCATCTTCTAAAACACCTAAACTCCAGGAGGTCAAAAGGAGCCAGAAGTCCGAGGTGTGTAAGCACCACGGACACCCGAGGTAACCTCCTCTGAAGTCTGAAAGGATAAGAACTGGTTTGCCCCGTAATACGTGCCTTGTGCGCCACTGTGGACAGCGGGGTGTAATGTAGGATTATGGACTGTGAAAGTTACCGAAATGAAACTTGTTAAAGTTGACACAACATCTCTGTTCAACTGTAAGCTAGATGCATTGGCATTTGAGTTTGCACCTTGTTAATGGCCTCGAGCCAATCGTGAATATATTGGCAGTCATTGCGAGTCAGAATACTCATCACGTACTATTTACTGCATACTAGATGGAGAGGGAGGTGATTGCCATGATTGTGGCTTGGGAATGACAACATCTCTCCTGGGTATTTACCAAGAAGCAGAGTCTATCAATCTTTTGCACAGACAATGCAAATTACGACATTTGGGCACAATAGTTGATAAATACCATAGTTGCTCAGTCCATTTTCATATAGCCACCTCCCCGTACCTTTTCATTTATGCTACCCGAGGCTCGGCTTGTTAGAGACGAGCTGGCGACGAAGAAGCGGAAGAAGTCGGGGATGAAGAGAAACCTGCTGACTGTTGTTCTCGGCCGAAGCCATTAACCGGGATTGAGAAAATGTGTCTGATTTGCTGTATCTGCTGGGGCATTAGTGCTACTCAAGCTCTGTTATTCCACTATGTCAAACCTATTCTGGAAGTAACGTGGCAGTTTTTATGGTTCATGTCTTTTGCACGGACATGGACACTGTGTGTGTGCATGAGCATGCAAGTGCGTGTTTGCCACTGTTGCGTGGTATCTAAGCAACAGCTACACCCAGTGAAATTACTTGGCGATTAAACATTATTGTGATTCCAATTCTCATCAAAAAGCTCAACAGTATGATGCACAGCAGATGCATTATCTGCCCGCAGAACCATTAATACGTCACGCTAAAGTATACTGAATGTCTCGCCGGTCTTTAAATGTCATCCGTGGTTGACATGTGGGTGAGAGAAAGGCAGCCTTGGAGAGACCTCCAGGGAGCAGGAAGGTGTCAGCCTATAACTGTGATTCAAAAGGCAACACGTGCAGACACTCAGACAACACACTGGAATGTTAGTTAACTCCTCTACTGCCAACTGATTGGTGACAAAGCCCTTTAGGGGGACTTGGGGCTCTCCGCTGGGCTGGTTGGGGCTGTAAATCTTGACTGATTTTCATACCACAAGCCTTCATGCTCAATTCTGAATTGCTGCTCATGTTTTTTTTTGGGGATGACAGTTTATATCTATTCAGGGATGTAACCCATATTGGTTACAAATATGAACTGAAAGTGTTGCCGAAAAGGTTGCACCCTTGATTCGTTCTATAACTAACCATTGATTTGTACTGTGCCTATATTTACCTGTGTAAATGGAGCCTTAGTTTCTCTCTTTGTTTGTCTTTCTCTCTTAATTAAGGCCGACTGTTGTGACCACATCGGATGTGTGTGTTTAGACAGCATCATCATTTGCTGTCATTACGCCATTGGTTGTCATAGTAACAACATGGGCGCACACATGCTACGGGCGCATTTTCTGTCCGATAACTGGTGCAGCAAACAAGCTAGTAATATTTTTGCTGTTGCCTCTGACTATATAATGGCATTTTCTAATGGCACTGCAGCGAGAAGAGGCATGACACCTCTTCATTTGTCCAGGCACTGGTATTCTCTTGCTGGCTGTCCTCCATGTTTGCTGTTCTCTGTTGTTATCACAATGTGTGATGACAAGTATGTGAGTCAGGTAAGGAGTGACAATGAAAACACTAGAAATCTGATTTGAGTGGTCAGACTGAGATGCATTTTCGGAGATGCAATTTGAATCCCCTGATTCAAAACTGATCTGAAAAAAATAATAAAAAATCGGATTCCATATTTTTTGGCTGACTTGATACACAATCAGATATTTCCAAAATCAGGTTTGAGCTGCCTGTGTGAACGCAGCCATTGTTTCTCCTTGTCTCTGTCTCTCTCACCATAGGATTATATGGTGACTCTCTATTAAAAAACTAGTGTTGACAAAGTTGACTCACCACTATTCTATCCCTCGTTTGCCATCGCTTCATTGTTTCTTTATTCTGTTTAGTCATCTCTCATGATTTATTGGTCTGTGCTTGCTTTTCAGAAAACACGTGTGACAGAAGACAGTGTGAAAACAATGCTTTATCACGCAAACTCACACTCCCCATAATTATTTCAGCAGCATTGGATGAATAATTTCCCCAGCAGAGTGCTGCGCCTCAACACCTGGTAAATGCCCAGAAGGGGGGAGTGGACTGTGAAATTTTTATGATAGTGGCAATTTAGTCAATAAAAGCAGATGTATCGCCCGCTGAGCACTTCCATAAGTAAGTGTTCACAGACTGAGTGAAGTGTCATCACTTTGGCTGGGACAGTAGCGTCCTCAGGGTCTTTCTTGGGAAACCATCAGCCAGCACTTCTTCCCACACACCACCTCACTCCATGCAAAATGTCACTGTACATCAGTAGGGATTTGTGCCCACAAGTTCTTTCCAAAAAGTAATGCGTAGCATATTACATGGATAAGTTCGATTTAAGAAAATCAGTTACTGCAGAGAGTAATAGGTTATATTATGTATTACATGATTTAAGGGATTTAATGGTTATATTACTTTTGAGGAACTCTCACAAACACTCAATTTAAGCAAGTCGTCATCCATTGATTTATTAATATAGAGGACACATTCAACTGAAAACTTTCCACTCGATTGTCATTTGAGTATTTTTATGAGGAAAATGTTAGGTAGGGTGATTGAAGCTGCCATCATTCCTTGAATTGGCTTTTAGGACAAGAGGAAATGAGTTAAACCAGAGACCAGACCAGAGACCAGACACTAGACACGAGAGACTAGAGACCAGAGACCATAACCAAATGGCCGACAGGTTCAATTTCTAATAGTGGCTCAACTTTTAAAATGTGTTTTTGGAACATTAACTAATAACGAACCACATTTTAAAAGAACCATGTTTTTCAAAGTTATCGTTATACAGGAAGTTTTGTTTCCTGGGTATTCATGCATAGAGCCTAATAGAAAGCTACTCTAGAGTTCAGAATGATTCTATGCCAGTGAATATTCATCGTTGTGGGAGCCTGCAGATGCTCCAATAAAAATCCCTTTGCTAAAAAGCAGGAAAACGCTACAGTGAACAGCTCTGCTGAAAAGCTTGTGGAATTGGCCCAAACTCAACTGCCCAAACATTTCTGAGCTCAGTTGCATAATGAAATATTAACCAACATCCCTATGTCCTAAGTGGAGATGACTTCTGAATAAACTTTGATTAAGAAACCAAAGTGTTCCTCAGGAGGCAGGCTGGTCTACTGGTCACAGAGACCATCCCATAACCAGATAGTCACTTACTAGGTGAAAGATGCAACCCCTAATTGATTTCACCTATTAAATCCATCAGTGTAGATGAAGGGGAGGAGACAGGTTAAAGGATTTTTAAGGCTTGAGACAATTGTGACATGTGTGGGAGAATGGGGAAGAAAAAAACAATTTAAGTGCTTTTGAAAGGGGGTATGATCGTGGGTTCCAGGCACGCTGGTTTGAGTGTGTCAAGAACTGCAACGCTGCTGGGTTTTTAAAGCTCAACAGTGTCCCGTGTATCTGGAATGGTCCACCACCCAAAGGACATCCAGCCAACGGCAGGCCAGTCAGAAACAGCTCATGGATGAAAGAGGTCATGGGGGCTGACATGAACTGTGCAGAGCAGACGGTCTACAGTTAGTCTACTGACAGTCTGCTACGCAGACAGGCACATAAAAGAATGCACAACTTGTCGCAACCTGACACGAATGGAGTTTGGCAGCCGACAACCTCACAGGGTTCCACTTCTTTCAGCAAAAATAAGAAATAGCGGTTGCAGTGGGCTAAGGAATGAAAACACTGGAAACTGTGGGATTAGAAAAACATTGCCTGGCCTGATGTAACCTGGTTCCTGTTGTTTCATGCTAATGGAAGGATTAGGGTATGGAGAAAAAATAAACACGGGTCCATGCATCCATCATGCCTCATGTCACCATTGCAGGCTGGTGGTGGTAGTGCGACGGTGTCGGGGTGTTTTCATGGTTCACATTGGGCCCCTTGATAAAACATTTGAATGCCCTAGGGCATCTGAACATCATTGCCAATCAGATGCATCCCTTCAGGCAGCAGTGCATCCATCTGTGAATTATTTTATTTTTCCCCCGTGCCACAAGGCTAAGATTGTCCAGGAATGGTTCCCGAACACGACAATGGATTCAGCTTAATGCAGCGGCCTGCCCAGTCAGTCACCAGATCTCAGTCCAATTGGACATCTGTGGGATGAGATGGAACGATGTATTCAGAATAGATACCCGTTACCAGCCAGCTTTACACAACTGTTAGAAGCATTGGAGTCAGCATCCCCGTGGACCGCTTTCAACACCTTGTTGAGTCCACGCCTCGACAAATTGAGGTTGCTCTGGGGGAAAAAGGGAGCGAAAGGCACTATTAGGAAGGTGTTCCTAATGTTTTGTACACTCATTGTATATTGTCAAAGTGTCCTTGAGCAAGGTGCCAAACCCCTGCAGCACCTTCTCACTCACTGGAAGTTGCTCTAGCATTAACTACAGGAAATCTGGAAAATCTCGGCACTCCAATTCTGGCTACTTTGTGAAGGGAAGATCTTAGGAAGAGACAGCTACAGGTACCAGCCATTCCTCATACCTTTTGATGTTGAAACTGACACATTTAATGAGTTATTATATTTCCAGCTTAACATATGATGCATGACGCATCATGCATGTGAATCTGTGAGCCTCCCTGCTTCGGAATGCAATCAAACTCATGGAAGAAGTTGACTTCAAAGAAGCACCAGGGCGTTGCAGAGGCATTTGTGCATTACTCATCATTAGTAATGTGTCAGTTAGTCCATAATGATAGAAATATGTCCTGTATAAAGGGGGAGGTTCCACTCATAACCATACAGCCAGACTTTCAGACCAAAATGAGTTATCCACTATTTGAAAAAAGAACAAAAAAGAAACAAATTATTACTTTTTAGGGGGAAGCAGGCATGTTAGGTCTCTGAGTATTTAAGTTCAGGTAATGAGCTTTTTCGAAAAATAGATTTATAGTGCTTTGGAACAGGACTCGCCATGTGTCCTCCAACAACAAGGGATCAGATTCAGATTTTCATTGCTCAACAAATGCGGTCACATCATCACCATACAGAGAGCTATATCAATAACCTGTCAGCAGCTGCAGCTGTTAGGCTAGCACAACAAACAGCGGGTAGACATCCACACTTGAGTGTTCCTTTGGGAGGGCAAAGGGAAATCAGAGAAGTAATCAGCAGTGCCTCGGAGTGTGGAGGTGAATGGAAGTGCAACAAGCCGGTGACGCTGAGCGGAGTCGACACCGAGACCTGGGAGAGGATCAGGAGACACTCTGTTGCTGCCTTGGCCTGGAAAACTTTGATGCAACGCAACGGAGCCCTCATCAAAAAAAAAAAAAAATAAAAAAAAGGGAAATTTGTAAATTGCCTGGAAGTGGCATGCTTGCACTTGCACTTAAGAGTTATAAATTGCAGACCCAGGGCAGTGGGATGAGAAGATGGGATGTGTGTGTGTGTGTGTGTGTGTGAGGTGGCAGGGAGCGTCTGCTCTGAGAACATATTCCTGTATTTCATGAAACAGAATTGGGTACAATGCTTGTTCTTGTACTCTGATGTTTGCACGGAGTTGTTTGGGCTCTGTAACAACAACGTAATTAACGTCCCAGGGGTGTAAATAACAAGTAAATTAATACTAATTCTGCGCAGAGAAGTACAAAATAGCCTGCTTTTTGCAGTGGCTTGTTAGTGAGGAACACCACACACATGCACCCAGGTACACACGAACACACACGGAATCTGACGTGCACGCACAATAACACACATGCACACATGGGTGCAAGTAAACGCGACACGCCTCTCCTCCCCCAGTCAAACGCACACATTCACACGGCAACAAATACACAGACACACCTACCCCTCAGTCTCTCGGCGCCATCAACACAACAACAACGAGGCTGCGGATTTATTGAGTGCGGGGGACCTGGCCCCGGCATCAGAGGGAGGCCACCTCGCCGCTTGTCCGGATGTTGATTAGTTTGGCCTGTTTGCATTTTTATTTATTTATCTGGCGCGAAGAATCGAGCCGATAATCTAGTCACGCTGATATCTGGAGATAAAACTCGCTCAGACGAGGTTGGCCCGCGAAACCGCTGCCGCCCTTAAATTATTCATTGAGACTGCGGCCCTGAGTGGCATCCCATGCATTCCAAAGTCACTTCATCCCATCGTTTATCAGCTCAAGGTACATGTTGGGTATGAATATCGGCACCTAATGGCTTATCACTCTCCCCCGTCTCTTCCTCCGTCTCGCCCCTCGGCAGCCGAGCACATCCGTGATATATTGTCTCCCTCGCTCCTTTCCGAACAGCACATATTGTGCAGAGATGTATTGATATGCATCCAACATGGGGCATATAATGAGAAGAGATGACAGAGTGCCTGGACCTGCATGTGCACCTGCCACACACTGCCGGCCAAGTCACCGTGATGGAGGGACGAAGATGAAGATGAAGAGGAGCGTGGTGGAAAGGGTCGCCTTCCTTCCCTCCCTCCCTCCCTGTCTGTCTGTTT
>OOFE01022178.1:0-11726 GCA_900323365.1 Monocentris japonica | reverse complement strand
AAATGAATGTAATGTAATGAAACCCCTCTTTCCCTCACACTTCCCCGTCCTTGTGTCAGTCCATCATTCTACAGTATGTAGAGTGTATCTACAGTTGTGAGGAAATATGGTCTGATCTTCATAATGGACAAACACAATGTGATTTAACAAATAACACACACAAAATGTACTTTTACATGTTTTTATTGAACTTATTGTTCAAACAGCTTGGATTGGAAAAAGTATGTGAACCATGAGATTTAGTGGTGGAACCTCCTTTAGCAGCAATAACCTCAAACGGTTATTGCCCCCTCAGTCAAACGGTTAGGAGGTATTTTGGACCATTCCTCCTTACAGAACTGTTTCAGTTCATTGATATTTTTGGGATGTTTATATGAACGGCTTGCTTCAGGTCATGCCACAACATTTCAATACGGCTAAGGTCAGGACTTTCCAAAATACAAAATTTCCTCTGTTTTAGAGGAAAGGTTGCGTTTTATATTTAGATTTGGTTTTGTGTTTGGGGTTACTGTCATGCTGCATAAACACCCCAATCACAACAGCTCAAAGAATAATTGTCTTTAGTCCTATTGGCCCATGAACAATCACTCCTCCCTTCACACGCTGTGGAAGATTATCTGACTGATATGGCGTTGTGCAGTGAGGAACAGGATATGTTATGTTGTGAGTGTTCACTCTCTCTATCTCTAGAGAGATAGATGCAACTGTGATGGCTATGCAACACAGGTTTAGTGGAGTTTGAGAACAACTCGAGTTAAATAATTTAGGTATTTAGCTGACACTCCTATCCAGAGTGACGATGAAGCAAGCCGTTAAAACTTCAGCGTCTGAAAGACATCTGGCTTTTGACGGACATGTTGGCTGTTGCAGGGGTCAAACCTGTGGCCTTTTGTTTATGGGACTCTCTAACCCCTAGGCCACCCTGCCACTCGTCTCTCCCTCCTCCTCCCCTCCCCCCTTTTCCTCTATCGATCATATAGAGTCAGTCAATGTGTGGTTGTTTTTGAGAGAGAGAGAGAGAAACTAGGTTGAATGTTAATACTACAGGAAATGACCCCAAAATAAGGAGACAGCTATTGACATCTGATAGCCAGCAGTTCCTCATGCTTGGAAAGTCTAGCATTACAAAATGAACCGCAGGCTGGACTGATGCTCATATTCAGTTATTTCTTCATGTGTTCTTAACTGGTATGAAGACCAGACAAGGAAACGACAGCTAAGAGCAGACAAGTCCATCATGCTGAGATAAAGATGCTGGTCTGGAATCAGATTTGTTTTGACTCTCTTACCAAAACTCTGTCCAATAAACGAGCTACTTGTGAGTCCATGTGACTTTTTTTGTCGCCCTGGTTCTCTTGTAATTGGGCAGCATGAACCTAAATGAACCAAATACAAATATACAACAAAGTAAACTTTTCCACTCTGGTTCGGACCAAAGAAAATGAACTGTAGGTGTGATCACATTATAGTCACATTTTTTGTGTGCATGTAAACAAGGTCAGTGATGTAGACAGGCCTGGTGGGGACACACAGGGAGCAGTGAACCAGCTGGCACTGCTACCAGTCACCTTTTATTCCTATCTGTATTACAAAGTTACCAATTACCGTTTTACAGGCTGTTGACAGAAGTCGCCATGGTTAACATGATGACAGATTAATGAAAAATACAAAATAGATGTAGATGTGGTTCACTGACACTCTACAAATATGTGATTTTGGACAGGGACTACAAGAGGGGAGTGTGTTTTTCCCAATAACACACAAAGATGTGAGGCTGCACTGTATATTCTCCGTTCTACCTCCTTTTGCTCTCTCCTTCCTCCTCTCTCTCTCCGTCCATCCGTCGATGAGTGAGTCAGTCATTCAGTCTGTCAGTGTGTGGTTGCTTAGTGCTTCTTTCCTATCGTCAAAACACTGCAGGATAAATACAGCAACCGGCTCCCAGTCTGTCATCAGCGTTGTCTGTGGGTGGACAAACAGGCACACGCACACATACACATACACATACACACACATTTAACTTATTATACTTGTGAGGGCCTTCCACTGATTACATTCATCCCTCAACCCCTAGCCCTTAACCCTCACCACTACCTAACTTTAACCCTGACCTAACCTAAACGTAATCCTAATCCTAGACCAAGGCCTAAGCCTAAATTAGCCCCTTGTACAAATGAGGACCAAAATGACCTCACTCAACGAAAGTGTCCTCACTCCAAAGGTCTAAAACCCAAACTGGTTCTCATAAAGATAGAAGTACAAGAACACACACACACACACAGGCATGTGCAGTAATGCCAAACACACACTTTTTCTCTTGTGGTCATGTCTGTGCTATCCATATGTACACACACACACACACAGCTGTAGACCGGGGGTGTACCTATGTCATTGCTGTCAATAAGACCAATGGGGGATTCATAAGCTGACTAATGCTTGATTTACAGTACCACGCCCTGGCGGCTTCCACTTTTTGGTGCATTATTCAGTATCGGATTGCAGAACTTCAGCAATTTCTCGCCACAAATTCATGATTACATTTTGTGTAAAAGCTAAAAGATCATCATCAGCCAGTACCGGCGAACTTGCTCCACTAACCTCTGTTCAAATTGGTCCATCTTGGATGAGCTGTATACAGCGGCAGAAAGAACATGAGGTAGTGTTTTCACCACCTCACCTCTCTGACATGCCAGTTAATGTCTGGCGTCTGCGGCCCCTTTCTATGTAGTTACATTGTTCTAGCTGTGCACAGTGCATCTGCAGACCCTCTATGAAGCTCTGCAGGAGCTGCAGACTGTGCAGCCCTGCGACTACCGTTAAGTATAAATGAAGCATTGGCTTCATGACCCTAGAGCCCCCATTCATGTTTTTGTGGAGTTTTAGAATGCATGGGTGCACATACGAATGCACATAAGGCTATCCTAAGAGGACAGGACACAATATCATAGAGCAGAGAGGGGCTTAATACCCAGTGCATAACAAGTGTATGTGTGTGTGTGTGTGTGTGTGTGCTGGGTCAAACAGAGCAGCTTAATGACATCCTATATCTCACAGTTAAAGCCTCAACACCAAGCTTCTCTCTCTCTCTCTCTCTCTCTCTCTATCTCTCTCCCTCTCTCCCTCTCTCTCCTTCAATAAGCCTTTCCAAATTACAAGGGCAGCAGGGAATCACCCAAAAATAGCCTGTGGTCTGTCCTCTTCCTCTCTACTTCAGCTTCAAGCTGATTTTACCCAACAGCACTTATGCAAAGCCGCTCAGAGGGGGACAATATAGCGTACAGAAAAAACCTCACATCTCCAAAGAAGCCAACTTTATAGAAAACGTGAAAACCAGGTTGGTTTCCTCACTGACACCCATGCCATTAGTTTAAGTTCTAATGCCATTATACCTTAAATACTACTATGGTGATGAGAGATATCAGTTACAGTCAGTGATGTAGTGGTAAATCAAAAGGTGTATAAAGTATGACCTCCAGTCCGTGATCATCATAAGGCAACAACAATATAAACAATCAAATCAGAGAGAATCAGATTGACTGTGCTTTTGCTGGTTATGGCACACAGGAGGCAGTTTATGATTCAGTGAGGCCGTTTGCGAGGTCGAACAGCGGCTAAAGGTGGATTTCACACAAATGGTCCTGACCTGGTTGTTGTCAGCTGGCACTTTGTCTTCTGTCTCCCCCAATGCCATTATAGTTACCCTGGCCCACACACCCTTAAATTATCAGGGCTCGTTCCACGAATAGCCCACTGCAGCACACAGAGTAGATCTACATTGGAGCTTGTTGGCCGAATGACTTGTAGGGAAAGGAATGTTTGTGGTGCAGTGAGAGAGAGAGAAACATAGATGGGGGGTTGAGGGGTGACAGAATAAGGAAGGATAAGGGTTACAGAAAAGTGAATGAGGAAAGAGTAAAGAGAGAGGAGAAACAAGCAGGGAGGACAGAATCAGGTATACAGAAGGAAATGGGCGAAGAAAGAGAAGGCAAAACATGAAGAAAACAGGAAAGATCTAGGTCATAAGTGGTTATGGTAGTAAAAAACACAGAGAGAGGATAGAAGAAGAAATAAAAAGCGAGTGAAGAGGATTGATGGAGGGATCTGCTTCTCTCTCTCAGGTTATATGAGCAGTGCTCAGTGGCATCCTTTACACCAGGCCTAGTGTTTAGAGTGATAAACCTTCAGCTGGAGGACGCAGACCCAAGTCGGCAAGCATCTGTCCTGCTGAAGTGTTGCGCAAGACACTGAATCTCTACCAGCTCCAGGGTTGCTGCTCGGTAGCCTCAATCTACAGGCCTCTAATTTACCTCAAATTCCATTACAGCTCATTGACCTGAAATTTAGACACTCATAATTTTCTTTACAAGTAAAGCATCAGTAATTAAGAGTAAACAATTAAGTTATTTGCTATAATATCTGTTTCCGCGTGTCCTTAATGAGAAGTTGGTGATAAATTTCTGGTTAATGAGAAGTGACGACGGTAAATTAGCTGCCTGTAAATTGATCCGTTACCAAGATATTCCCTTTGGAGATCAATAAAGTATCACATTGTTATTGTTTAACCGGATTACATTTACACTTGAAATGGTTCTTTGGTGTTCACGCCGAGATCGGATTGCTCTTTCCGTCGCACCTCAAAAAAATGGCAAATGCTCAGGAAATTGTGATATGCACCTTTTCTTACTTTTCAAAACAGAGAAAGAAATCGTCTTCGATTACAGGTATGCTGAAGGCAGTGGAAGAGGAGCAGGCACTTTTGTGCAGCAGTGTCATTACTATTAATAGTTTCCTCAGGGCAAATTCACAGCAGATACCTGTCTCGCTTGTTCCTCCAGCATCCTCACTATCCATTTTGATACGTTACTAAATTCAGTACTCTGAGATGTACGTGGATTGGAGGCGCAATTGCATTTATGCCTGGATTATTTAATGCGATTTTGCTGCAGATACAACCCACATGCCCAGGACACATGCTCATGCCACGCAGCCCCATGCCAGCCTGCCAACGCGTGGTTGTTTTTTAGAAAGAGGGAGCGAGAGATATTCCTGGTCTGAACCGACACCGAGATGAGCACAGTAACTATCTGTCTATTGTTACTGTGACACCTACTCTGTGACAGGCCCCTCACTGGGACGAGAATAACACACGCACTCACACACACACACACACACACAAAGCCCTGTGCAGGCAGATGAGTCAGAGTTCACCACCTGTTGCTATTCTATATACTCAGACAGACATGCATAGATGCATGGATGGATAGAGAGGCAGAAAAAGAGACAAACTGTCAGATAGATAGATAGATGGATAGATAGAAAATATTGGTGCAGACAAACAGAGATGGACTGATGGGCAGACTGGTGGACTGGCCAACAGATAAACAAATAGACAGTCAGACATACCTTAGAGGGACAGACAGATAAATGGATGGAGAAACACTTCTAATTTTAGCATTAGTAGAATTAAACAGTATAATATAAGTGTAAACAAACTAGACCATTGCCGAGAAGACTGGTAGTCTCTCCCGGCCTCTACACTGCAGTTTAAATTGTGTGCCACCGGGTCGGATTTGGTGGGAAATCTGCTGGATTGCTTTACTGCACAAAGGGGGATTACTTTTTTGGCACAAATTAGGAAGAGAGCGCTGTTCCCCGAGTGCATTGTTTCAGCTTCATGTTAGCTTACCTCGTCAGAATGTATATCGGTTGGCTGTTATCGGCTCTTATCTTCTTTTTAAAACAAACGTAAACAGAGTGGTTGTGATGAGGAACGGGGACAAGTAGCAGCATCCTCTTTGCTACATGGGAAATGTGACCTTCATTTTGATGCTACACATAGTATCTTTAAAATATCTATCTAATCCTGCCTCTCTCTCTTTCTCTCTCTCCCTGTCTCTCTCCTCACAGCTGATTGGCTCAATCATCGGTCGCCAGGGCACCAAGATAAACGAGATCCGGCAGGTGTCAGGGGCCCAGATCAAGATTGGCAGTCAGATAGACAGCACCAGTGACCGTCATGTTACCATTACTGGCACACCTATAGCCATCAACCTGGCTCAGTACCTTATAACTTCATGGTAAGCATCAAAACTAACTGGAAGTAAATAGATGTACAAATACTTTAGTACCAGTTACCACGCCATGTTGCCACCTCACCTTGAGCCATTAACGTGGCCCAGTACCTAATCACCTCATGGTAAGAATAAAGGTTAACTTGGCGAACAAATACCTGTATATACCAGGAACAGTTACTTCATGGTAAGCATTAGGTATGGTAGATATAACTAGATGTACTTGTTTACACTAACAGTTTCCATCATGCCGTGGCTGATCTCTAGCCAGCAACCTGACTCTCTGCACCGTATGACTTTGTGCATGACTACATGAATGTGCAGTTGCACTTATCAACATTTCACAGTTACTGTCATGCCTACAGCCGTCAGCCGTCAGCCGTTCATAACAAGGCGTAGAATGACCTCACACACGTGTCCTCAGGAGTGGGACTTTTACTACCATGCTTTGGCTTTGGTTTGTGGTTTTTCAACTGTGGGGTGATGAGGTGGAGATGACACCTAAATACCCCTGCATGTCCCCCTGTATAACTGCAACAATTAGACTAATTGAAATCTGTTAACTGTGACGCAATCTATTGCCATTTTGTGTAATACATCACAATAATAATGTGTGTGATACGGTCGATAGTTTGATGAGCAGTGTATTGCATTTTGCTTTTCATGGAATTATCAAATAAATCAATGAATTAATCAACTGAAATTAGCCATCAAAGCGAGGACTAACACTGGACTTGCTCTCAAGTAATGGACTCACCATCGCCATGTTGCAGGGCCTTTTCCATACTGGATATTACGTCATGCAGGCACACCTACAGCCAGGCTTAGTTTCATTTCATAAAAAGGATATTGGGCCATATTAGCACCACCTGTTCTTTCCACGAGACTGCAGATGGATTTTTAAGCCTTGAGACAAGTGAGGCATGGATTGTGCAAAAAGAGATAGAAGTCAATGTTAAGAAGGTGGTCGTAATATTTTCTATACTCAGTGTAGCACATGATGAGTATTCACATCGTCATGGTGATTTGGATTTAAATGACTTAAAGTGTTAACCGTCTTAGAAGTCCCCATCACGTGTCTCCGGTATCTAACCTCCATTAGCACTATAGCAGCCTCTGTGGCCTATTCTCTCTTAAATGTCGTAAAGTAGAATTGTATAGACGCGTTGTAATATAAAATCCCTGGCTCTCAAACAACTGGTTGCCAGATCATTGTTTTGTACACTTAGTGGACAAAACATCAGGACGACCTGCTCTGTCCGTGAAACAGGATGACCAGGTGAATCCAGGTGAAATTTGTGAAATTCCTTCTTTATTTCACCTAATAAATCTACTTCAGGCCTGAAGGGCAGATGCAGATGAAGGTGAGGAGACGTTAAAGAGGGTTTTTAGTCCTGTTTGACACTCATGGACATGGATTGTGCAGAATTGAGTGCAGCTCAACAGTAGGAGAGAGTTTGTAATATTTTTTACACTCAGTGTACCTTCTCATGGCAGCTAAGAGAACTAAACGTGATTTTTTTTCCAAGCAATTTTCCATGTCGTTGCCACAATAGTGCAGCACAAAGGCACTATTTGTGCTGTGCATGCCTGAAGAAGTGGGATTTCTACAGTCAGTACATCTGTACAATTTATTACAAGGGAATTATCACATCATAAAAAATTAAGCCATACTACTATACTAATGTAGAGAACAAGTTAGCTTCACCTTCACCCAGCCGTTCAATCATGGCCTTGATATGGGATATTGAAAGCCTGCCAGGTGGTTTGATACAAGCCACCGTGGTCCTGAATATGTCAGTTCATGATTGGAGTCAGGATGATATTTCTCTTACCACTCTTCCTGCCACTGACAGGGCAGAGAATAGGCTGGGCACATCACAGACACGTATACAGACAAATGCACAAGCATGCACACACACACACACACACACACAGGTGCATGTGATCAGACACAGAACGACACACACATACAGGTCTGACTGATTCACAAACATACACACACGCAGACGTGCACACAAACACGCACAACTCGCAGACACATAGAAAAGCAGGGTCACACACAAAGGCATGCACACACACACACACACACACACCGTCTGAAGCAAATGTACCAGTGGGTCAGCCTCATTCAATCTGAAATGTCAGGTCAGGAAAGGTGGGAGACTGATGCTGAAGTATCCATGGCAAAGATGCTCTTTCCCATTATTTTATTTTAATCAGTAGACAGACAGATAAGACAGCGGCGAAGCTTATTCCATTTCCTCCCCTGCCCAGGTCTCTCACTGGCTGACCAGAAAACATCAGCTCAGCTCATATTTGAAATTTGATAAAATAACATCACTATGTTAAATATTTTCACTTGCAGATAGTTGCAGTACTCATTATTAACTATTCTTGAAGAGCTATGCGTGCTAAAAAGTGAATGTTCCATTAATTTAGCAGCCATACTGTCGTGGGTGTTATTATTATCATTATTAATATTATTATTATTATTATTATTCACACCTTGCTGCATCACCATTGTGCCACAGTAAACAACACCCTCAAGGGTATCGACCAAACCCAATGTTTACAAACATTGTTGGTGGCAGAAAACCAATGAATGACGTTACCGATGACATAATCAGTGACGTTGACAAAATATTGGTCTATTATATATATTATATGTACAGTATATATTAGTATATTGGCCTGTGCACTGAACAAGAAAGATCACTAGCTAGCTCCCTGGTTATACAGAAGTTGGCATAGTCACCAATAAATTTATGGATGTTATTACATACGTTATTAGCACACTTGGCTGCTAAACCAGCTGTTATAATACATCAAAAGCAGCTGTCTGCTCGCTTTGATCAAATAGAATGTATTGAAAGTATAAAGTGTATTATAGTACTGAAAAGCTGCTAATTAGTAGCTTCAAGTCGCAATATCTGCACACTGCAAGCTCTTAGACTCAAAAGCCTTGCAAAGCTTGCATAGCTTGAATAGCTATGAGCCCTCTTTCTTGTTATGTATATATGTGTGTGTGTGTGTGTGTGTGTGTGTGCCCCTCCATGTCTATGATCCTACCCACTTGTGTACACAACAAACACAGCTGCAGTGTCAGTCATTACGCATGATCTTCAACAAGTGAACATCATGGTCAGATATTCCTCCTGGGTAATCTGGCTTGTAATGCATTTACATTTAAAAGGGGAATTACACATTTGACATTATGAACGTGCCGAGGACGACGGCTAATCGTTGCTATGTGTTGAGATTAGGTGGTACAGACGCAAACAGTGCTGAGGTGTGTCAACTGCAATATTTTACATGTTGCATGACTATTGGTGGAACTACTGTTTATTCTTTCATTCATTTGTCTGTCAGACACCACTGATTGGATTTTTACAAAATGTAGGGGAATGATGCATCTCATCACCTTGTTGTGACACTTTTCACATGCAATTACAAGGATGGCCCAAAGGGGGCATTCAATCGTTCTTTTTTTCATCACATGCAATATCTCAGACTCAGCTGATCAGATTTTGACAAAACTCCAAAGGGGGTGTAGCAACACTACAGATATCATGGGTTTATCAACAACACATTTAAAGGTACTATTACATTTTGACAAGTTATTACATTATGAGTTGCTACAGGGGGCGTTACAATTACAGGTGACAACATGGTGACCTATTTGGACAAACTTGGGACTGCATCATTCATGGGCAGTGTTGGGCAAAGTTACTAAGTCATTAGTTACTTTACTTCACTACTTACCTTAAGAAGTAACTAGTTATGATACAAAGTTACTCTTTATTAAAAGCAACTTGCTAGAGTACTTTTGCATTACTCACTTCAAAATCTGTAGCGCTAACAAAAAGGATTAATTCATAAAGGAGGTAATAACAGATAACAAGAATTGAAAAACTTACACGTTACAAGTTACCACAAAAATAATCTGAGCACATGATAACACCTCAACTAGTTAAAAACCTTCAACCACATGTTTGAATCAAATCATGTTTAAAGCAATTTTCCCTTAATTTCAACTGCGACATCACCAACTACAACCTAGAAAACGCTCAACAGTGCATTAGCATTGTGTCAAATCTGTTGGACGTGACGGTGACAAATGGAGGATGACCGCACTGATCTGAGTCTGATTCCCTCGTATCTGCTGGTGACTAGTCATGCCTCGGAGCCCACTCCCTCTGGACCTTCCTGTCCAATCAGGGAAGCTGTCAGACACTAACGGGTCCTCCACAGTCGAGGGCGCAGAAGAGAGGTGGAAGAGACCCGAAACTTGAATGGATACAATGAATGTTTCCACTCACACCAACATTCATAAACATTCATTTGGCTGATACTTTTCAGATGGCTGCCATGAAATGTTTGGTAACGTTGTAAGGGAATTACTATGGGGGGTAGTTAGTAGTGGTTATTGCATTCTAGTAGTCATGCACACAGAATTGCTGCTGCACAAAGTATTATCAAACATTAACTATTTCAACCTGGATAGGCCTTCAGATGTTACACCTGAGAAAGACTAATACCAAATACTGACCATGCACTTTAGTGTTAATGCTTTTTGTGGTGCTCTTTACTTCTCTCTTTACTTCCACAACCAGATTAAACTAAAATGCATGGTTTTATAAGTATACAAATATCAGCAATGTGTAGCCTGCATGCAGACGTAAGGGCCATCATATGAAAAGACAGGGATTGTCCTGTTAAAGGGTCATATAGTTGCTATTATATAGTGATAAGATAAACTCGTCTCAAAGCCATGACTTTAAGAATAGCTCAAGAGGTCATCCACAAAATAAATGAAAATAAAAACATTGTTGAGTTTTGGAAGGGGAACTTTGGATTTGTGATAACTTTGGGCAGCTTCAGTGTACCTGTATCTAAAGAAAATGAAGATGGTGTGTGTGGGTGAGATGTTTGTCAGTGTGGTTGCTCTTTGCTTTATTCTTCTGTGTTATTAAACTGGAAATAGGGTTGAATCTGAGAATAACTCTGTCCATAAATCTGTGTCTGTTTCCTCCTTCCTTCCCTGAACTTCAGTCCTACTATCTTTAAACACAGAAGATAGAAAGTGCTACAGAGTCTAAGCTGAAACAGGATCCTTTCATGGTTGCATCCTAATGTGTCTAAAACAGTTTTTCTTCCCACCGTCACCCTGACTTTGAATATTTGAAGAGATGGTTCTCTTCAAAATGAAAGAAAAAAAATAGATTAAAAGCATTGTTGAGTTTTGGAAGATGACCTTTAGTTTTGTGAGAACTAACTACAGTCACACTATATTTCAAGAAATGGAGCGCTTTGAGTGCTACATTTATTGTGAGAAGGATAGTGAGTTCCTGTTGTATGTATATATGTTTTTGTGGTGCTGTCCTGTTTGAACCAGACTCATTTCTGACGGAGCTTCCATCCTAATGTATTTATAATGGTTTTGTTCCCTCCTCCCTAAGCCCCCTCCCAAGCCATCACCCCAACTTATACAGCACACCCCCCATCCGTACAGCGAACTCCCCTACAATAATCTGTTGCAACCTCCAGCAAAACACACCTGTCTTATGATTTGATTTTTTCAAATCTCCTTTATTTTATTTTACTCTCCAAAATATCCTGTTTGGGTTTTATTTTCTTTTATTTTTGTTACTC
>OOFE01022177.1:0-13541 GCA_900323365.1 Monocentris japonica | reverse complement strand
GTTTCTTGTGTGTGTGTGTGTGTGTGTGTGTGTGTTGTGTGTGTGTGTGTGTTTCACGTGTGTGCGTCAATACCTCTGTGTCTGAGTATCCCCAAGGCAATCCAAGCATGGGAAGATGAGAAGGGATGGCAGGAATATTGCTCTACGTCTGAGTATGTAACTCTCCTCCCTTGTTTTGACAGTCATAAACAAGCGCAGATAATAAAATGACTGTGTGTGTTATAGCCTCTTATGTGCTCTTACACAGACCACTTCCAAAGTTATGCCAAAACAAGCATTCTTGTGATGAAAGGACAGGATGAGAATACCTTTGATGGACGCCAAACTATGTGGATAGGCCTACATGACAGCTGTGTGTTGTGGATGCCAGGCTGAATACCAAGACAATGAATTTACAGACAATGCCGACTGAGGAAGCAATGGTTTTAACAGATAGCAACGAGAGCCTTAAAAAGCTCTCCTTCAGTGGAGATTCACACAGGAAAGATGGGAGGGAGAGCGCAAGGGGGGGTGACGTGGGCCAGATTTGAGCCGGCAGCATTGCGAGCGCATAGCATGCATGCCAGCCCACTTGAATCACCAGGACACCCCCTTTAAGAATACAAATGGAAAGCAAGTGAGACAGCAGGGTTACAATATATTTAGGAGCCCCAGCTGAACTACCACAACCGTGTAGTCTTGGGGTCCCAACCACTGCACCATCTCTGGGCACAGAGTGTTACACAGTGCTGGATCTACACCATGAAAGGGTAGTAACTGTTGTCCTGTTAACAGAACTGAGTCTGTGCACCGGATGTGTTTATTTTAAGACATGCAGTAATTACTTAACTATGCCTTAAGGATACGCTCTGCAGAAGAAGAATGCCGTGTGTATATTTAGAGTAAATGCTGGGATAGTTACAGTCAAAACACTGTATAGCAGCGCTAATACACCTCTGACATTAAAATGAACGGCTTCCTGGCGCTAATGTGCTGGAAAGTCATTCAAGGGAGAGCGCGGCGCTCATTTTCTATTAACGTTACACAGAACATTTGCGAGGCTGCGCTGTTGAGAGCTGTGGTCGGGTGCCATCGGGAGCGTTTTCAAACAATGGACAGACGGGTTTCCGTTGCTTTATGATGGAGCACCTGAGCCCGTGGCCGCCTGCCATCAACAGTGTATAGGCGACAGTTTAAAGAGGAAGGACCTGGGAAAACACAAAGCACATCAACGTACGGGCACACACTCAGAAGCACGCACGCCACTTTGATCTTTGCGGCAGTTTGATGCCCTTGCTAAAAAGACACAATCATCTGGTCCTGCGTTGTGTTTTATCCATTAATGCCGATGCCAGTGAGACTACTTCCAAGGCTAAAAAAGCAAAAAAAATAAGGTTCACTACAGTTATACCACTAAAACCTAGTAACCTAGTAACACTACATAATTGAACCATATCCTTAAAATTTCTCTTGAACTTTGTGGTGAGATTCTTGAAATGATATGGACTCCAGTCAAGTGGTTTCTGTGCACCTCACAGGGCAGTGAAATGAGTAAGTCTATTTAACCAGAGAACGTGCTGTATGAGTGACCACACACACACACACACACGTTGGGGAAGTGATCTTGGTTGTTGCAATATTGTGAGCTAGGTATCATGGGAGGTCCACACTGCTGCCATGCAGCTGAGCCTGCAGGTGCAGGAAATGGACAGCTCTGAACGCTATTCAACATTGGACTATCACATGCTGCTTTTTGAAACTCAACCCAATGTGTCGACTTAAAAGGCTTGTTGCATTGTCTGTGATGTTTGTGAGAATTCAGTTAAGCATTCTATTGAACACGAGCCAACTACTTCCACCAGCCAAATCTCTCTGGAGTTTCCACTTGAAGGCCTACTCTATAAAGCAAAACAGAGGTAAAGGTCAGAAGGTTTACATTGTTTCTTTTTTATTCTTTAGTTCAAAATGACTATGTGTGTACCGCAAAAAGTGTCCTCTTCATCTCATTTGCTGTGTACCATCTTAATTTTCTAAAAACAAGTGGAAAAACTCGGCAATGGAAAGAAATCGTTTCACTTGCCAATGCAGTTTCACTTCCCTCAAGAATTTTCTTGAAAAAAGAAAAGGACAAAATCTTTTGCGCCACATAATATCTCTTGCGAAAATGATTCAAATAAGCTGATTTGCACTGGAATCAGATGAAATTCTCCCCTCCCACTGGCAGATTTTGACGCTTGTTTTAAGAAAAATAAGATTTTAAGACTCTGGACTAGATTAACTGACTAGTTGACATGCTCATTTTTTGCAATGTGGTCCATAATTGCTCTGAAATCCAGATTACTTACATCCTTACTCTCCACTGGGCTGTCACGCAAAGGGGTAACTCTTCAAGTCAAGGTTTCAAAGAAGGAGCAGAATGAAAATGATTTGAACCATATGACGTGATGAAAAATTAATAGATTCTTTTCAGTCTCTCTGCAGCTGCGCAGACTGATTAAAAACACTTACCCTTTGAACGTTATAAAGTGATTAAAAACATGAAAGGGCTTTTCACTGGAATCTTAAGTTTGAATCTGAAACCTCATTGCCGATTCAAAAAAAAAAGGGCTGCAGAATCTAATAAACAGTAAAGGTTTGAAACGAGGCTACTCTGACAAATATTGTCTTTGGAAGGCGGCCAGGTTCTTGTGCCGGTGACTCTGTGCCAAAGGCAAAGCTCTTCCAAGCCCAGAGTACTCTCAAGTGGGCCTGAGTGTTGTTTTGGAGTCTGAAGCAAGAGAGAACAGGCCAATGGCTCCCTGTGAGATTAGCTATTATAATCCACTCAACACACACAAACAGCACTGACCCAAACTGCTCGTCTTCAAAAGTTAAAACTCAGAAAAGACAGTTATAAGGCCGACCGACTGGGCTTTTATTGAATTTTGATCGGGCGTATGTCAATAGTTCGCTATGTTACGGTCTACATGTAACTAATACTAGCCTAGCCTGATCTTAGCCTAGCTTAGCTTGGTCATTGTTGTACTGTTTGCCATTCCATTGTTGTCTATATCCTGGCCTTTGTGTACACTGTGCGTGTGACCAGAAGGGACTTTTTTTGGGTGCATGCACGTATCCATGTGTCAGTCTGCATTTACACATAGTTGCATATCGTCACTGTCAGCAGCCTTGTTTTTGAGTGAATGTTCGTATTCTTCAACATGAAAATCACAAAAATCTGAGTTACAAGGTCATCACATGACCACAGCGACATGAGTCTGGTTGTGTGTGCATGTGTGTGTGTGTACATGTGTGTGTAACTCTATAATCTTAGCCCTAGGGCACTGTCATGTTTCCCATGCCCCACTGTCACACAGCCACACACAGTCACTTATCTAGCTTAGGTATTCACTCTGTTATTATTATCATTATTAATATTTCTTTTCATAGCAACCCTTGTGTTCGGTTACATTGCTTGCATTTTTACACACAAGCTGCTTGTACAGCTGTGTGTTCTTCTGAGCCCATTTTGGGTCGAGCATGTCGCTGCAGATGTTTGAGTCCTGCCTGGTGCCATCTGGTAGCCCTGGCTTTAGCTGAACTCAGCTGGACTTGGATTTCATGGTTGAGGGGGGAGGGCAGAAGGTAGATGTGGTGGGAGAGAAAGGAGAAGCCATGGGGGGGGAATCTGGTGTGTCGTATGTATGGTGGGAAATGCCAAAGGTGGGGAGAGAGGACAGGAGAAAAAAGGAGAAGCAAAGGAAAGGAGAGGGAAGAAGGAGGAGAAGGAGGAAAAAAGCATGATGGAAGGAGCTGAGATTTGAGAAAGCCAGAGGGGGGATAAATTGAGTGGAGGTGGTGGAGGAAGGGGTAAAGGTGGTGAGAGGGAAAGGAAGGATTTAGGTATGTAAGGAGGCAGTAAGTGGATAGGGTAGAGAGGAGACAGTTGCACGGAGGAGAGGGAAAGTAGGAGTAGAGGGGAGATGGAGGGGTGGGTGGTGGGAACTTAGCGTGTGAAACTCCAGGCATTAGGAGGGCAGGAAACAGCAGGTCGAGGGGACACAATATAACAGCGTTCCGCTCCATAACCATGTGTTCTGGTTATAGCCAGCGTGATGTTGGAGAAAACCTCACTACTCCATTTTCTGCATTTTTCATTTTCTCATTTGAATTGAAAGTTTACATTTGAAACCCATTTAACACTAACATTTAACACAGGCTGTAATTCCGTGTCAAATGCCATTACTTTTCCTGCCATATTGGTTTTGGGTCAGCTCTGCCAATCAGAAGTGTTGTATTCGCAAGAGAGTCAATCCTGGCTCAGCTGGCTTAGTCCAACATGGTGGAACAGATGATTTTTAACCATGGCAATGAAACATAAAACCCTTAAACAGGTTCAAATCTGCATGTTGGGTCTGGCTTCTACTGCAACATTTTCCCACTCCGTTGCAATTGTATGAGCGTAAAGTTGCAACCGTTGCGACTCCTCAAAGAAATACTCCTTTCCTGTCCCCCTGTGACTGGCACTGCTGGGGCAACCAGATGGATGCTATACGCCAAACACCATTCTTACAGACTTACAATGGAGATGTCCAAACACACACACACACACACACACACAGGCTAAAACATGAACTTTTTGCAAATAAATAGATAACTTCTTAAAGGCTCTTGACTCATGGACTTTTACATCAGTAAACAAAATACAAATTTACTGGATAGCCAGAATGTCACTGAACCGAGGACTGGGAAGCGCTATTAACCATATTGAAGAGATTTTGCATTTTGATTGCAAACATATTTTCAGCAGGTTTTTGTTGAATGAATAAGTCAATCAGCAAGGCTGTGTATGGCTGGATATGGATCATGTTGAAAGAGGGGGGAAACTTTGAAACATGTGGACAATTATTGCTGTAGGCTTTAAACCCTAATGACTTTGGCACGGTGAGGTCTGTGCCATCTGACTTACAGGGCGTTCACGCTGCAAGCGGTTGATGGGTCGCTCTATTCCGGCCAAATATGGGCAGTGAGATGCTGTCGTATCTATGCAGCGGTGTGCGGCTACAAAGTTTTGAACAGGCTAAATCATGTATTTTTTGCTGTTTTGGCATTGCCTTTCATAATGTTACGTCATTTTAACGTGTTAACGCAGCTAGCTGGAAAGTACTAATTAGGTAGCATGGATTGAAAATACACAGAAAAAAACTCTTTGCCATTGACCCCAATGGTGGATACATCCGTTCTTCAAACATCGTTTTTAAGACTTTAGTTCTTGTAGTCTTTCAAATAAAAATTGTAGAGAACTATTGTTCACGGAACAAAATCTCATCGTTAGGGAAACAAGGAAGCACGGAAATCTGATTGGCATTGATGGCCAATAACCACGAAAGGTTCAATCGTGGCCAACTTTTCTTGGCCGACAAGCTTGTTGACCGTCAACACATTGGCCGAGCTTCCCTGGTCGCCCAGCTCTATAGGAAATGAATGGACTTCTGGTGACTTGTTGATTTTGTTGCTCGCTGTATGAACTTACGGTTACTCCATGGTTCCAGCTAGCTGGCATCGACAACAATACATGATTATGTTGCACAGAATGCCAATGAATACGTAATCAGTGCCAGATGCCTCTGTCTCTGCTTCAGTACTCTTGACTTACAATGCCCATCATAAACAGCCCAAAACTTAAAAGCTTTCTGGGATCTTTAGGTAAGTATGTGACTGCAGGAGGAAGTTCAGACCACAGACTGAGAGTAAGGCACAGAGGCAGAAGGTTGGAGACAGGTGAAAACAAAGAGGAACCTCAGACAAAATAGGGGGGGTAATCCAGAGGTGAAGTCGCAAATTCATGGGTCAAGAATGTACTTGGATAAATCCTCTGCAAAACATCGTAGTTCTTTCTCAACTAATTCTGGTGCATCGTTATTTCCTAATCATCACTTGTATTTTTCCCTAATCAAAACCATGAAGTGATCCCTAACACAGCTCATGCCAGGCTTATCCTTGAACCTCTGAAACCAGTTTGATTTCCTACCAGACGACAACAGGCTCGTGAGGAAACGGGGGTCACTGCGACAGACACGTTAAAATGACATATTAACCTTCCCCATTAAAAAGCACTTGTAGTGTCTGCGGTTCGTAGCCTTGGGCTGCGTCCCTCCCTCCTCACTGCCTTTCCTGTCTCTGCCCCTGCCACTCTTTGATTCAACTCAGCTGTAATAACAATAAATCAGAGGTTTACAGGTTGTTTAAGGCGGACGGGAAGGAGGGAGGGATGGAAGGGAGGGAGTGGAATTTTATTTTATTTAACCTTTATTTCACCGGGTCCCATTGAGATTAGGAGTCTCCTTTTCAAGAGAGACCAGTGTAACAGCGTAAAAACAAACATTAAAGTTGTAGACAAACGGCATACAACAATGCACACAACATACCAAAGCACAAAAAATACAATTAAAAGACAAACATTAAAGTTGGTGATTGGGACATTGCAGAAACAGTAGTTCCTTAGCCTGAAGGAACTTCCTTTAGAGATGTTTAAAAGGCAATAGGTAAGATTTTTACTGCCCCGTAGCAGAAAATGACCATAATATATCTGCAGGGAGTTGATACCAATACCAATGACTCAACAATTACTTTGCCTGGTGCTGAGATGTCTGGATTTTAGCTAGCTAGCTCACGTTAGCTAGAGGGAGAAGCTAGCGAGAGCTAACAGCTAACATTTATCTAGCTAGCAGCTAACATTTATCTAGCTAGCTAGATAGATAAAAAGAATACTGGAAAATACTGGCTTTAATGACTGCAACCTATGCAGCCTAGGCCCATTCCTCACTCTCTGTCTCTCTTTCTCTCTGTGTGTCATTCAATGGCTGCTTTATTGTCATTTGCCGAAGCAAAAGGTGACAACTTGAGTTCACATTCACTACACAATAATTTAAATCAACTAAGAACAGGTTAGCTATCTACAACGTTATTATGTGTGACAACAACCAACTAATTTTGCTGCTAAAATTGCACACCGACCCTTCTCGCCACATAAAGAGGGAACCTTTTGGGTACGTGGGAGATTACTGAACTCCGGGTTTATTTATTTGCCAAAGTAAGTCATTCCTATTTATTCATAGCGAGATTCTCTCTCTCTTCTCTCTGTTTTTCCCCTTTCTCACATCATCACCTCTCCCTGTGCTAAAGACAGTGCCTAACAGTAGCATGAGTGCATTCATTTGTGGTGTGCACATTGGGTTTCATCGCCTTAAACAAGTGAGGTCATGCAGGGTGAAGACAAGCAAGCTTACGTAAGCTCTCGATCTGTGTGTGTGAGAGAGAGAAGTTTTGTGTATGCAAGTGTGTATGCTTGGTGCTGGTGTTTACTCTGCAGTTATTGATTACCATGAGATGAATACACGCAAATAGACACTTCCAGGCCTCCTGGGTCAACTTCATTTATACTCCACTACGATATGCTATAGATGTCTTTCTAACCACACAAATTTCCTCTGGAAAGGAATATATTACATTTCTCTCCCACTCACCTTCTCTTCAAATGTACATAGAGCATGAGCTCATAGGAGAATTTGTCAACAAGCTATTTCAAATATTTTTAGATGTCCTTTCAACCCTAGCTAATTTCTGACAACTCAATGGTTTAGCCTCTGTTCTAATGCCCAGCAGGGGGCAGTGCATTCAAGCTTGTCTGCTTGTCACATGGCTTTATTACTGAGGCTAAATTTCTAAAACCTTGAAATCATTAAAGAATTTTGTTCCAAATTGAGATTAAATGTCACCTACTGTCAGAAAACCACCACTGGCAGGAAAACTAAACACATTCTCAGCCATTTTATGACTTTTGCTTACCCAATATTAACAATGTTAAGGATGGAGTCATATATATTTCTTTAGACTATATGATGAATTTCTTTTTTATCTTCTAAATTTGGGCTTTTATCATTGGCGTGATTATGAGACATGGTTCTCCTTCCTCTGTGAACAGCAGCCCTGACCTGAGCTTAACCTTGATCATGGTGCAGTCCTTCCCCTAACACTGAATAGTCTGGACAGTAATCTAGGAGAGGAAAACAGTGCGAGTGTGTGTGGACTCATACAGAGCTGGTATTGGGTTTGGTTATGCTTTCTGACAATGTGTTGCAAAGGCTGAATCACACTCAGAATCTGCAGGAAGCTCAAAGTATTCAGTATTTGCTCTCATAAGCAATAGATAGTAGTGTATGCAATAGACTTGAAAATGCTTTTCCTACGAGTTTTCCTTAGCCTAGCACCTGCTAAGTTATTTTTCCTTTTCCTATAAAATAGAACTCCGTTTTGTTTTGAGCAATTTTTCAACGGGAAAAAATGTAGGATCAAAACATCTCCCTTTCTCGCACCCTCTCTTTCTTCCTCTCTCTCTCGTTCTTGCCACAGACATTTAAGATTTTTCACTCATTCCCTTCTCACAGAATCCCAGAGCAATTTACCCCATAAAACTTGACTCAGTTCACCATACGCGAAAACGTAAGGCTCCCATGGGTGCCCTGAAGGAAAATTACTGGTCATGAGACGGCGATAGAAGATCCTTGTTTTCTTGCTTTCTTGGATTTGTATGTGCTTAGTGGGACTGTGTGTTGTTTTGATGGGGCCGGGTGCTGCTGGTGCAGGGCTTGTTATCCAGCTATCCTCAGTATCCTTGTGTCTATAAACCTGTCAAGAAAGGGGAAGCACATCAGTGTGTTCCTGACTGCTCCTGCCAATCCTGACATCTCTAAAAAGAGGTGCTTAATAATTAACCCTTACTCAACCAAGGAAGTGGTTTCTTGAGGAGAGGGAGGAGAGTGGAGGGTTTGCCAGAGACCGGCTCCCACATCCATTAGCCACGTTCATTTTTAAGTGTTCCTTCTGATCCAGAGGGAGCTTACCTGAGGGCTTAGGTACAGTAAACTCACATGGGTAAAGCAGACCTTGGAATTGTATCATAGATAGGTGTGTCTGATTGGTCGGGTCAAATCCGGTTATGGGTGAATTCAGTTTGTACAGTGATGTATAATTTAACAAAATATAAAACTAATTTAAGGGATCCAAGTTTCCCTTAAATCCAGTGAGCAAAATGCCTCCACACTGCTCATGTTTACTTGTGGTTTGCTATCTGGGTTACTTAAAATAGGCCTTGGTGTGGCCAGGACAATGGACTATATGTGTGTGTGTGTGTGTGTGTGTGTCACAATTCCCCCTACCATTGAATACGTGGGAGCTGCTAACCCACCTAAAACAATTTCATTATTATGGTTTTCAAGAAAGTGTTTTAGTGTCCCAGCTGTTTCAGAGGCATCGCCACACTGGGGAAACACTGATACGCGCATGTATGTGTTTCCTGTTTGGCGAATGAAATGTTTTGAAATTTTCATTAAAGAAGAGAGTAAGGAGAGAGGGAGGGCAAGAGCACTGAGAGTCTCCACTTCCAAGTTCTGGTGTTGAGTGTGTGTTTGTGTTCTGGGTTGTGCTGTGATGGCGGTGGTTGTTGTATCCAGAAGATCTGTTAGCGCTGAACCTGAGGCGTTCTCATAACATCATTAGCTCTCCCTGTCATGTCCTGCTGCTTCGTTTCAGCCAGTAAGCTGGCAGTGCGTAAAGAGTAGCATCACTAAAAGTTAATGCTTAAGTTAACATTATGTTTCAGTTAACTTTTTCAGCAATTTGATAGTGAGGTCACACAGGGTGCAAGTGAAAACATCCGCAGGCGGAGTGAGTTCATTTCACATTTACGCTCACATGTTAGGCATCCAGCTGATGCTGTTATCCAGAGTGACTTAGAGTGCAACAGGAGAATAAGTAGAATTCATTTTACTTGTTTCCCCTGTAACTTGCATCAAGCTAAATTATCTGGAAAGAAGAATGGTATTGCTATTGTTTATTTGAAATTATTGTTGCCTGTTTCACAGTTTTTTAGAAATGAGTGAAGATATCTCAACCCACCATCGCTTTCAGAGAAAAATAGAGTTTGCAACTGAACAAAATAAATTATATAACTTGTTATGATGAGCTTTTTGTATTTTTTTTCACTCAGAAACACATGCATGCGTGCACATGTACATTCACATGTACGCACACATGCAGGTAAAAACATACCCATGTACACACATGCATGCGCACTTGAGTGGCCCTTTCAAACACAGCTGTAACTGATCACCACTGTCATTTGTCATTAGTGTGTTGTCCTCCAGGGGGTCAAAGGTCAAAACGCAGATCAATAACGGGGATGCTTGAGGGACATTAGCAACTCACAGGACAACTGACAACTTTGTTGTTACCAGTAACATCAAGTTATGACATAACATGAAAAGAAGAGCAGAGGCATTTACCGTAATTGTGACAGTACCATAATTAGATGACATGGGCTGAGGCGTGTCCCGTGCGTGTTTCACATTGTGAGTCTGGCTCTTCACATGTCATTCTCTCACTCTCTTTCTTTACACTTTAGGCTGATACTTTAATCCAGAGCAACCTAAAACACGTGAGCAGGTACGTGAGCAGGTAGGTAGGGATTCAGTGTCTTGCTCCAGGACACACGGCTGTTGATGGACACTTTGGCTATTATGGCGATTGAACCTGTGACCTTTACAGTCTCTATAAAGCTTGCATAAAAATTCTCTTAAAAGAGAAAAATAAAAATAGGTGCAATAACTCTGAATTGAGCACTTGTATAACTGGAACAGAGGCTGGATGTTAAAGAATTAGTGGTTAACTGTAGTTCTTAGCTGTTAACTGGGTCAGGGAACTCAGTAGAATAAATATTTTAAGGGTGTCTCATTCAGCTCCTTTGCAAACAATCTCTTTACATTACGGTTGCGGATTTCAGGCTTCAATTTTGTTTTCCAGAGGAAAACATGAATGTAGAAAATGATGGGAAACTTTTACTACACCACCGTGTAAACTTTGAAGAGAAGAATTGTGTGTAATTATACCCGCTACATCGCTCTGTTACTCTCCTTTGTTTATTTAACAGAAAGGAAACCCAAAAAGCTTGACTCTAATTGTGTGGTCGTTTTTTGTTTTTTTTTATTTGTATAAAGCAGCGCTATGTTCCTTCATGCTTTTGATTATGTTCTCTGATATCCCCCCACGCGCCACTTTGTGCATGGACTATTTGCACATTTCCGTGCAAACTTTTTGGATCTGAATCTGGCATATGTTTTTTTACAGAAAGAATAATGAAGTGAAACCGACGATGCCCTCTCCCACCATAAATTCTTGGCCTAACATTTGATCTGAGTGGTAATATTTGCTGCCACGCCATTCGTGTTTATGATATATAGATCAGTCCATATTGCTTTTGAACAGGCGCCAAGCACTTCAAGCTGTTCGGCCAGCTTGTTGTGACCAAGCTGAGCAATGAAAATCAAATGGAGCGTGTATCAACAACTAGGCCACAAGCATGCAGGCACGCAGGCACACATGCACGCACGGATGTATCCATGCATATGTGCACTCACACGCACGTACACACACATTCACGCATAAGCACACCCACATGTGCATGGACACATGTGCACGTGCGCACGCACACATACTGTACACACACACACACACACACACACGCCACCTGCCTCCTGTTTCTGTTCTTTGTCAGGCAGGAGGGAATGTAATGGTAGTGAATGAGTTCAGTGCTGCAGTTGAGATGAGTGCTGAAAGACAGAGCTGACTTATGCCTGTTTTTATCTAATGGAGTGAGGGGCGGTGTGGTAAACCTGGATTTCATAACCAGCCCACTCTCTGACTCAGACCGTTAGTGTGTGGTAAGGCTGTGTGTCTGTTGGAGAGAGAGAGACAGAGAGAGAGACATAGAGCGAGAGAGAGAGAGAGAAGGGGAGGATGAGAGGCTAGAAGTGATACTGTGGTATGGCCAGTCAGAGGAGCATGGATGAACCCGTCAACCTTCAGATTTTCTCTCTCTCATCCTCCTTCTCCTGGCTTGCTAGTCCTTTCACCACATGTCTGTCATAGACAAAATGTTAATAATAGGCCAGAGTATGAATATGAGTGTATGTGTGTATATGTGTGTGTGTGTACGGGGCCATGTGTGAGAGTGTGTTGGCATGGCTAAGGGTGTGTGTCTGTGTATATGGTGTTGATCAGTTGACTGCGTGTCAGTGTGTATCGGTGTGCGTACAAGTGTGTGTGTGTGTGTGTGTGTGTGTGTGTGTTTGTGTGGTGTTGATCAGGTGTCTGTGGTTGATGGAGAAAGGGCTAGTCTGGACATGTCTGAGTGACGCAATCACACCACGCACTACTTCTCTCTCTTTTTTGACTCTACTTGCCTCCCCTTTTCTCTTCCCTTTTGTCTGCTTTGACCTTCTTATCATTTTAGCTACCAAGGCACTAACAGGTATGGCACAGTTAACAGGCACTGACATTTTGAAATCAGAGTTAACTTAGAGTTTGGGTTTGGATTTTGGTTAGGCGTGAAGCTGCGAGGGTTAAGGTCAAAGTTAGGGTTTTGTAATGAATATATGTCAGTGCAATGTCCGCTCAGTCAGTGTGCATGTGTGTGTCATAGGGGTCCCCGTAGGAAAGCAAATGTCCTATTTCTCCCATTTCTCAAATTCAACTCAAGAGAAACAACCATGTAAAAGCTCATGTTGAGATCTCCAGATGATCTTAAATAAGTGTCATTGAACTCTCCTGGATATGAGACCATGACATTAGAGAAAGAGCTCAACAGAAAACTCACTATGATGCTTTATGACTCCTTCTTCTCAAACATGCACAGTTTTCCCATAATGCTGCATTTTCCTGTTGAAGCCACGTGGGCCGCAGCCATATAGCAGGAGCTTCTTACCATTGTCAATGTCACATGTTAGCATCTTCACATTCATCTTATAAAGTCTCAAGAATTGAGTCTCTCTGTTATCCCCTTGTTCCTAAGATGGTTTGAGGAGAAACATTTCAGAGGTGATCACAAGATGATACAAAGTTGAGATTTCTTAAGAGGTGAAGAAAAGACGACCCTGAGCAAAAGGTTTCTCCTCTGGGTCTCGTCTTGACAGTTATAGTTCCTCATTATTCAGACCTCGGCAGCAGCTTCACAGCCTTGTGCGGTTAGCTGCACTAGACAGCAGTTATTCTCTCTCTCTCTCGCTCTCTCTCTCTCAAGCACTGCATGCATACACCGATCAGCCATAACATTAAAACCACCTGCCGGCACTCTGACCGGTCTGCGGCTACGTAGCTCCATATGCAGCAAGCTGCGATGCACTGTGTGTTCTGACACCTTTCTATCATAGCCAGCATTAACTTTTTCAGCAATTTGTGCTACAGTAGCTCTTCTGTAGGATCGGACCAGATGGGCTAGCCTTCGCTCCCCACCATCAATGAGCCTTGGGCGCCCATGACCCTGTTGCCGGTTCACCGGTTGTCCTTCCTTGGACCACTTTTGGTAGGTACTAACCACTGCATACTGGGAACACCCCACAAGACCTGCCATTTTGGAGATGCTCTGACCCAGTCGTCTAGCCATCACAATTTGGCCCTTGTCAAAGTTTTTTCTGCTTCCAACACATCAACTTCAAGAACTGACTGTTCACTTGCTTCCCAATAAACCC
>OOFE01022176.1:0-17335 GCA_900323365.1 Monocentris japonica | reverse complement strand
ACACTCTTTGACCCTCTCCCTTCAGGCAGGCGGCTGCGGAGCATCCGGAGCAAGACCACCAGACTAAGGAACAGCTTCTTTCCGGAAGCTGTCAGACTGCTGAACTCTGGCGGTGCTCTGTAGACCCTACGACCCCCCCCACCCCCACCCCACCCCACACACACACACCTACCCGCACTATGAACACTTTATTGTATAGGTGCAATACAGGCCACTTGGCCAACTGGACTACCTCACACCGCATTTCTGCACTTGTATTTAGCAAAGCTAAATTCGCATGGCTTGTTTTATTATGCTTAGTTAGATGTTTATATTTTTGCTAGCTTCTTTTTTTTAAGTACTTCTATTTTATATATATTTATTGTGGCTTACAACCAGGTCCTGAGTGCAAATTTCATACCAACTCGTGTAAATATGTGCTGGTATGACAATAAAGTTCCTTGAATCCTGGCTTGAAAATGGCTTTTGTTTTTTTCTGTGACTGTATTTCTGCCTTACATTTTCCTGCTCTTCTTCATCTCTTCACATTGCTTGTATGTGCACTGTGGCTAGATTGTGTCTGGACTATGTAGAATTCAGATCACAATGTGAACCTCTCCTGGTTTTGAAGATCCAATGGCAATATGAGCAAAATCCACTTGTGCGTCCAGATCAGATGATATAAATTACATTATAATGAAAGTGTAATAATGCCCAAAATGCCGTGTGCCTTTAGTGTGGGTGTGGATGTTAGCCTGCCTGAGTGCATGGCCATGGTGTGTGTGTACATATGCAAAGTGACTAAGTTTGTGAGTTAGTATGTTAATTAGCATGCGTGTACGTGTTAGTGTTGTTAATTGTTGCCTTAATGGGAGTACGTGTATGTAATGTGTTAGAGTGATGGCTGCTGCTAGTGGTGTGTGTGTGTGTGTGTGTGTGTGTGTGTGTGTGAGAGATTAAGTGGGCACAGCTATATCGGTCTCGGAATTCCGACATCAGCTGGCAGGTGCAGACGGTCTACTGGAGACCCAACCCCCCACTTTCTCTCACACACACTGCATGGCATTGTGGGCAGGAGCGTGTTACTCTCTAAGTCCTTTGTTTGACCGATGACAACCGGGGGACAACAGTATCAATGCTAAAACAGAAATTCTGAATAAAAATGTACCTGTCTGTTTTGATGGTTCAATCCGTTTGTTGTCACCTCGTTGTGACCTGTAACTGTTGTGCCCCAGTGGGCCACTTAACTGCAATTTTGAAAATGCCAGAACACACTGATGAGATGCACCATTTTCATCAAAAGTGGTCAGACAGATCATTCTGTTTGTTTGTTCATTGGTCCAGGCGATATCTTAGACACCACTGATCAGGTTTTGTAGAAATGATGCATCTCACTACTGTGTTCCAGCAGCTTTAAAATGACACCTATTGGTCCAAGGGGGGTGTTACAACTACAGGTCAAAACAAGGTGACATTTGTTACTAATTGGCCCACAGGGGGGCTGTATCATTCCTGGAGATGACAAGTTTACTGTGCCTTGTTTAAGCATGCATGAAGCCAAAATCTAATTGGTCTAATTCGTTACTGTTTAACATAGAAGTAACCAGGGGAAAAAAAAAAAAACATTTTTTCTACAAAAGAGTAAGTGCAATATTTATCAACTGAGGTAACTCAGCCAAAACTACTGCAATTAATCAATCAATCCAACTTTATTTCATTTATTTCTCTCTTTCCGTGTAGAGATGCCACCTCTTGGTTCGTTAGAAAGCATGGTCCTTCACCCTTCAGTTCCCCTTCACACAGAAAGAAGCTTCTCTCTACATCTTCAATTTTGTCCTTAAAGGGTAATCCCGGGATTTTTAAACCTGGGCCCTAAGTTTACATATTTTGGGGTCTAAATGACTAATAGGTACAAAAAGTTTTGGAATTGGTCCAGTAGATCACCTCAGCCGGCAGCCGCGAAACTGGCTCCAATGTAATCCTTTGGGGCAGCTGCGCCCGATCAAAGTACGTCCACTAAAAGTGCTTGTTTTTGCCACTGACAGGCTCAGATTGTTATTTGAAGTGTCTGACAACATTACGGAAAGGATCCCTACAGAGATAGACCTTTGTTTAACCAGAAACAGAAGTCTCACTCAAGGAGAAGTCTCGTTCTGAAATCTGAGTTAGTCTTCTCCTTGAGCGAAACTTCTGTTTCTGGTTTTCTAATTTCCAGTCTAGATATGACTGTTTTATGCATAGTATACTGAAAATATTCAACCCCCTTGACTTTCTTTATATTTTGTTATGCTTTAAAATTTTTGCAATACAATTATTTGGGATTTATTGTCTCAAATTTAAACAAAGTAATCTATACCATCAAATGAAAATAAAATTATCAGAATTTACATGAAGGTATGAGATTTAAATAATGTAAATATGTAATATACAAAAGTATTTAGCCTGCTAGTTTCATGCGAGTTAAATTGTATCACTGGCAAAATATTTGTTTAACATTGCATGTAATATGTTGTGTACAATATGTACAATACTCAGACTTAATCAGTACATCGTAATTAAATATCTAGAACAGGTTTTATCTAATTCTCTTCTCTTGCTTCAATCGGATTATTTCATAGAAATTTTAAAATGAAAATGCTCTCCAAAATCTTTACTCACAACTCTGAGTTACATATTGTAAGTAATGATGAACAAATATTTAACAGTGATGCAATTTCCACTTTTCATCCCCACATGAAACTAGGGGATTGACCTTTTGGAAGCTTTAGGAAACTTCAAAATCTCTTGATTAGCACATTAACCACTCAGGAACGTTGTCTTTCTCTTCACAATTTTTATTTCCATTGATCAGTTGAGAAATGATTGTGGAATGGAATTTTGCTTACTCGGAGTAAGTGTAACCCCTGACTCTCCCTGTCTAATCTCACAAAATAGATTAGGCCTCATTCACGAAACTTTTCTTAAATTATTCGTAAATATGTCATATTTATGTGCATAAGAAAATACCAATGTGAAATTCGTGAAACATGCGGGAAATGTCAATTTGTGAGTAGAATAGGTATATACATATTTGATGAGCGTGCTTGTTGAAGCCGATTTGCATAGATAAACACCCTGTTCAACACCGTAAAAGGCATGCAGACTGAAGGGTCGTGTGCAAGTAAACCAAGAGGAAAAGAGGGAAAAGAGGAACTTTGCGGAGTCCGAAATGGAAGTGTTAGGCGCATGCATGCATGAGAAAAAAAAAAAACAGAGTTTTCAGAACCATAAGCTGCAGAGTCACAAGAACTGATAAAAGTAAAGCATGGCAAGAAATTATTAACGCTGTCAATGCTGTTTCAGCAGTAACACACCGTTGCTGAGGTAAAAAAAATAAATGGTTTGAGACAAAACTAGATTGCAAAAAAGGAGAAGTAGGCGCATATTATCAGCCACAGGAGGATGGCAGGGCACTGTGGCGCTATCCGACATAGATCAGAGGATCAATTCCATAATTGGAGAAACCTCAGTCGGGTGGCCAGTCGGCAGTTGGACAGATCAAATACAGGCTGCATCTTCATCAGACGGTAGGACTATGTAATTGTATTTGTAAGGCAGCCTATTCAGTCTTTTTTTCTGCAAGGCACTGAAACATTTTGTTGTTAATGAGGTTTGGCACTACTGTAATTAATGAATAATAATGAATAAGACATTCTAAGTGCCTTTCCGCATGTTTCCAAACACACAAACAAATTCTTGCATGTTTCCAAACACGTAGGTTTTGATCGTACCAATGAACGAATTCAGATACAAACAAAATGATGAATCAGACTATGTTTGTAGAAATGTTCGTACAAACGCTTTACGATCAAATCTGGGTTTCCTGGGTTTATCTTCAGTTGCGGTGGCTGGGGACTGAATCATGATGTTCATCTAGAAATGGTTTAGCTATGATTTGGAAAAGTGTCTGCTGGATGATTTCCAGGTTTTGTGCCTTGAGTTCACACCAGCGGGCATTGGTGTACATTGACCATGCTGTCCATTTGCTATAAATTCCCCACTATGAAGTTGTTTACCTATTTTGGGGTCTAAATGACTAATAGGTAGAAAAAGTTTTGGAATTGGTCCAGTAGATCGCCTCAGCCGGCAGCCGTGAAAGGGGCTGCAATGGCTGCAACGTAATCCTTTGGGGCAACTGCGGCTGATCAAACTACGTCCACTAAAAGTGCTTGTTTTTGCCACTGACAGGCTCAGATTGTTATTTGAAGTGTCTGACAGCATTATGGAAAGGATCCCTACACAGATAGACCTTTGTTTAACCAGAAACAGAAGTCTCGCTCAAGGAGAAGTCTTGCTCTGTAATCTCGCAAGAGGTGAGTTGTTGCAGGAAGAGGACGGTGGAAACGTGAGTCAAAGTTAGAGAGAGGAGTTTGGAGTTTACATAGAGGAACTGCTAGCAAGAATGTTTTTCCAAAGTCATGTTTAGCTGATTTCGACAATGTAGATGAGGCATTTGAATTTGATGGCCGTCCCTATTTATTTGAGCCTGTAACAACTCACCTCTCGCAAGATTTCAGAATGAGACTTCTCCTTCGGTGAGACTTCTGTTCTTTTTGTACCTATTAGTCATTTAGACCCCAAAATATGTAAACATAGGGCCCAGGTTTAAAAATACCAGAATTACCCTTTAAGAGGCAGGACATCGACGGTGCCTGACACCCTTATGAGTGCCCACTTTGTGAAGGTGGCAGGCCCCAGGATCTTTTGTTACAAACTATAATTTCTTTATGTTTTAATCACGTTGACACTGCTGTAAAACAATATACAAGAACATTATCTCAATAGCTTGGATCTGACAAACATCTCGTGACAAATGTTTTCAATAGTTGAATTTTGAGGAAAACACACCCATGCTACCTACCTACACCATACATTTGGGCTCACAACTACACAGACTTGTACAGCCTACCAAGACATCAACCTTTACTCTTTAACAGACATTTTTCTTTCTAATCAAATCCTGATTTCCTGCACCCTTATCAAAGAAAAGCTCTTTTCTTTCCAAGATTAAATAGATTCAGATACTCCAAGCAATGGTGGTTGAGCAAAGGGGTTATTTTTGCTGTAGGAAACAGACTGGCACCCATGGCAGCACCTCATATTACAAATGTGTCCAGTTCCTCATAGCTTCACCCGCAGAACCTCCAAGGCAACCAACCAAAGTTCAAGTTGGCCAAAGCAATTCAACATGACCTTAAAACCAAAACCCTCGCCAATGGATTCTGAACAACTGCTGTTGTGAGAAGCTTTAGTGAAGGGGGGTTTCTGAAGGACACAGAAGCCCTATCTGCACTTCACATTACAGATGAGCTCATACCCCCCCCGCCACTCGTATGGAATGGAGACATTGCACTGCCTCAGTGAAACATATTTAACAGTGAAACAGCCATTGCCGTTTAATATGAACCGAACTATCAAGCAGAAGTCAACAGTATGGTTATTGAACTTGATCTTATTTATCAAGCACCATAAAGATAAATGAAAAGGTAAAGTGATACAGGATGGAAGAGAAAGCCAAACGAAAAATGCATTTTCTGTGGTATAGTTTTGACCTGTAGTAGCTAAGTTTTGCGTCATCTAACATATATTTTAGGATTACTACAGTTTTTTTTCCTTCAACACAGGTTAGAATCTACCTCCATGGTTGTGTTGGTAAAGGGTTAACTCTGAAGGCCACACTGCCCATCTTCACATTTCAGATGAGCTCATAGCCCACTCTGAGCACTTAGGTACCACTTGGCTATGGGATGGACTCTCTGGCATGCAGCAAGCACAGCTCAACACAATAAAGACAAAAATATACACAGGCTGTAACAGTGGTTCTCAAAGTGAGGTCTTTAAAGAAGCTCCCGGAGGTAGTTTAATTCCACTACTTCATTTTAAGTTAGGGAAATGAGAGAACTATATAGGGATGTCTAAGAGGTTTCATTCTCCCCTCTGTTGTGTCCATAACAACTGTTATACTGGAGGGTATAACAGTTGTCTGCAAAATTAAATCAACGTATAACTTCTCAGGCTTGGGTTTCATAGGACAAAAAAGTGTCCTGTAAATTCAACATATTTTCACTTGAGCAGAATTTGAACATCGAAGCTGTCTGCAAAACCAAACCATTTGAACGTTTGAAATGTCCTAGCCTGTTTGAGTGTACTAAGCCAGATGATACAAGCCCCAAAGTAGACGAATTTAGCCAATATGCTCTGAAGATAATATGGCTTTCTACAAGAGGACATATAAAGCGTCCATAAAGTGAATAAAGAGAAAACTAGGTCTAACGATAAACATTTTGTCACGGTGGAAATAAATTATCGCTCCGCAATCCTGAGTAACGTTAACGTTAGCGAAAGTTACCGGCCGGTTAAAATGTCAACCGTCAACCGTCCAAGCTAATAGATAGATAATTCCTTACCTTGGTAATCGTTTCTAGACCAGAGAACTATCCACAAACGTTAGTATTTGTTAAATATACGCTAATGTAGTTTTTCCTGCATTGAAGAAGACTCCAACTTTGCAACAGGTGACAGTGCGCGCACACGTTGAGTAAGAGGAGAGACGGGACCGCGCAATTCCCAACTGATATTATTTTTCCAAAGCGCGGTCTCGTCAGAGACGTTTTATTTAGCTAGGATCTCAGTTCTGTTGCTGTATTGAATCATTGAAGATGAATTCTAAACCGTAAAGTTGTGGTCCTTATCTACAAAGTTTGTATTTACAAAGGACGAGCACAATTGTTCAATAAGTCTTTGATTTTATCAATTGTAATTTAATAACCATAACAATAATAATAAAATGTGATACTTCCGCCCAGCAATATAGTTCTTGAACAGTACCAAACAGCATAGTTGCTAAGCAACATATAAGTACAGTGGGGAGTTTAGTTGGCGCATTAATTCTAACAGTTATGCGGTCACAGGTATGTGTTATATATTATGTCATGAATATCTAAAGGAACAATTATGCGGTGTTTATATATATTACAACACTTTATGATTATAATTAAGCAGTGATACAGTCGACCTTATTCTATATAGTGAAATATTGCCACTGCTGGGCTGCAGTTTCTTTTTTAATATAATGGTGTTTTATTGCCATTTCATGAAAGCAATAAGCTACTTGAGTCCATTTTCTACAGTGATTTTAGATCAGCTATGATGAACAATAGAATATAAATTCAGAAAGATTGAACTTGAGAATTTCCTGCAGTTTCAGAATGAAGCAACAGCGACCTCCTCTGGACTACATTTATTTTTAACTGCAGCACTGTAAAGAAAATATGAAGTTCTCTGGTGTTTCCTTTTCATTGATTCAGCAGTCGTATGCCATGATAAAAGAAAATGCCCACCTCTGCTGTTAATGGTGTAAAATTAAAAACAACATTGTAATATAGCCACTTCCACAAAATACAAACATAGTGGGTCTAATGTTTTATCATGATTAAATACCTAAATTATAACAGTCATTTAGCATTTTAGTGATTTTGCAACTTGCAATGAGTGCAAGAGTAGAAAAAGCTGCAATTCCCAGATCAGCAACATTAAGCAACCAATATTAAGGAGGTGTGACGATATTCCTGTGATCATAGGATGATCATGTAAGAGTTAAGTGCTAGGAAAAGAAATAAGAAAAGTAGAGGTAGAGGAGGCAGTTTTGGTGCTACAACCAAGGGATAGATGTGGAAACCAAAATCACAAAAAGTAAGAATATCATGCACATTGTCATTTCCCCAATGAATAACACCAAAATAAAAGAATTAGCAGTCTCAGAGTCGTGGGTTCGATCCCCATAGTGTCAAGTAACTTTGTAAGTCGCTTTGGATAAAAGCGTCTGCTAAATGACTGTAATGTAATGTCTTAGTTAAAAATATGAGTGCTAGGGTAGACACTGCTCATGTCAGGGCTACTGAATGTATGCAGATAGATGGTTGGATGGATTTAAAAATGTATCCAATACATTCATTTCATTCATTTCCGTACACGTTTAAACAAGAGATTAATCCATAACCAGAGAACGTGTTGAATTCCGAAAAAGCTTTCATTTTCCACTTAGTTGCACCAACTAATGGATTCACATAGGATTTCTGTGTATATGCGTGTTCCAATCTACTCACTCTGCAATGTTGGGGATGCTGATATCCTCCACGGGGCTGCTGGGCCACTCGGGAGGGGGAAGGGTTATGAAGTCGGGCAGCAGAGGGGGAAAGTCCTCAGCGCTCTTCCTACAGGAGGAAGCCTGGACAGAGGCACACTCCTGCTGGAAAACCGCTTCCTTTTCCTGCCTGAGAGAAACTCCTTCCTGTTGGAGGATGGCCTCGTTCTCCAGCTGCTCGTCCAGGTCTACGTGCAGAGGTTGCAAGGCATGAGATGAGATGGTATGCACAGGCTGTTATTCTAAAAGACTGACTAATAATTCCCAATATAACATCTTACTGTTGTAAACTTCCAGGATAGCTGAGCAGGAGACAGTACCGAAGGAGTTGAGGGCCATACATTTGAACAGGCCGGAGTCCTCTGGAAAGGCCTCTGTGATCACCAGCGTGCACAGCTCCTCTGGAGAGGTGAACACAAGTGCATCACTCAAACGATATCGATATAGTTTATTTTTCCATCAATTAAAAACCTTAAGGTGACATTATTTTCCCTACAGCATTATAAATAAATTCCCAGCATTAAAGGTGCACTCGGCAAGCTTTTTATGTTTTGCTAACTTCGTGGTGTTGAGGGGTGGGGTGTGGAGATATGCATGGTTGGAGTGAATATAAGTTGACTTTCCTGGTATGTGAACGCACCACGCGCCAACCTAGAGCTGGCTTGTGTCTGTGTGACTTGTACCGTACTGCCCGGTGTACGAGGGCACACTGGATTTCCCTCATGCGGAGCTCTTAAAGCTGGGTCATGCCTCAAGCAGAAACGGAACGTGACAATGCGATTGCGCCCAAAACGCCCAAGTGTATTGGAGTCATGTGTAAGGTATTGCACCACCTGAAATTTGAAACAACGCGGACAGTGTCACAGGCAAACAAAGCCCCCTCACCTGGTACTGATGCAGAACTGGCCTCTGGGAAAAAACAAAAACAAGGAGAGACAGGAGTAATTTCTTTTGAGGTGAAATTACAGTTGTACATTTTTGGCATTTTGCTGATGCTCTTATCCAGATTAAGTTTCTTTAGCAATTTTAAGGGAAAAAAGTAAAAAAGTACTAATTCATCACTCAGTGCTTCAAAAATGTACATGATAATAATAATCGTCACAATTTGATAACCCCCATTTCCTCCAATGGAGCTGCTCAGTGGCCCACAGTAGAAGACTGTGGTTGTACTGGGCAGCTCCCAGTGTGTGTTGCTTTATGTGTTATGCTGCTGAAGAAGAGCATGGTACTGAATTACTTTCCCTGGAGAAATAAATATTAAAAATTCATGAGCCCTCGAGGAATGCCATCCCCTCCTGTCTCACACACACAGTCTTTCTCCACCACACACACACACACACATACTTTTGCGTAGTATCCTAAAATCGTCAGAGTCCAGTATTTGTTCGTCCTCTCTGTACCACATAACCTGGAGGGGGGGGGTCCCCCTCAGTCGACACTCCAGGACCACCAACTGGCCTTTCACTGTGGACACATCATGGAGACACTGGGAGAGGTGATGAAGGTGAAGGTGAAGATGAAGAGGGAGGATTAGCGGAGAAGGGATGAGAGGCAGAGACAGAGAGATGGATAAAGAGAGAGACAAAAGATAAGAGAAAGCCTGATTATTTCTTACTCAGAATCCCTTGATCCCTTGGTATGATTCCCATAATCTAATGAAACCATGGTGGAGATGATTGGTAGCCTCTATCTCACACCAGGTTAGTTAGTGCTGGTGTTGCTCAAAATTTAGATTTCCCATACTTGCTACTTGCTCTGTTTGCCCTGGAAGAACAGCGCCCTCTACCTGTTTTGTGCCATAAAGAAATCCAGCAGATTTCCCACACCGTAAAATGCAGTGCAGAGGCCGCTAGAGGCTGGCAATCTTCCCACTTCCCACACCTTTAATTTCCTCAATTCCATTTTTCATTCCACACTGAATCTATAGGTATATAGAGGTAGGACATGTGTGTGGGTGTGTTACCTTAACAAAGGTAGGGGCCACTCCATTCCCTGAATACTGTTGTTTGTACAAAGGTCTCTGCGTCTGGAAGAGGCAAATACAGCGTTCTCAAACATGGGTTGAGAAGACTTTGTTTCTATTGTATTCTAGTCTATAGAGTAAAGTGTGTATGCATGTGTTTGATGTCTATATCTACCGTCTGGGGGCTGATAGACAGCGGCTGCATCAGGCTGGAGTGTCTCTGAGTGATGCAGGCGGAGGAAGAGGAGGAGGAGGTGGTGGAGGAGCAGGAGGAGAGCTCTCGGGAGGAAGAGGGGGAGGAGGAGGAGATGGTCAGGGACATGGTGCTGGTCTTCCTCTGCATACTCTGGATGCTACACAGTCACACACACACACACAGGCAAGAAGTATGACACACACACACACACACACACACACAGATACAAGCAGATACACAATGGTACTTATCAGCAACGACTTGAATGTTGGAGTGCCTGGTTCTATTTTTATTCATTATTGTTTTGTTGTCTGAAGAGCAATTTATAACTGTTTTAAAAAAGTGCTATATAAATGAAGTTTGTTTTATTTTATTTTATTATAGTGGCGCATTTGGAGGTATTGCAGCCTCACTCTTGCATCCAGTTCCATTCCTCTTCCAGTAGAGGAAGTGATAATTTCAGATGCCTCCATTTTCTTGTCTTTCTATACAAATGAATATTAGATTGAGAGGGGAAAGAGCACTGACATATTTCAAGAAGAAGTGCAGTTCAGCTACATCAGGAGTGAGAGTGTGTATTCCTGTGTAAAAGTCAAATGGAAGTCAAAAGATGCTCCCCATTAAGATGGCACCTATTTGATCGTACACTATCAACAAAAGTAGTGTGTGTTTGTGTGTATGTGTGTGTGTATCAGTCTAACTTACTGTGCCATGTTTCAGGCGTTCCAGGAGGCAGGGCCACCGCGCCCAGAGGTTTGTTTACTCTCTACTGACAGGAGAGAGTCAGACATGTTCAATACCCCCCTGCCCTCCCATCCTGCCCTAGAGCAAGGCACTTAACCCCTCAGTGGGCAACAGTAAAAGACTCCCAGGTGTAATTGTGAGTAACTGCATGAAAAATAAGCAGCATGCATGTTCAGCAAAATCCTCCCCTGAATAAAGCAATGCTTTAAAAAAACAAAGATGTTAGCAGTGGTAGTGAGTTAGCTGGATGGGCTGGGTGTGTCTGGACAGCAGAGACAGGAAAGATAGGGGAAAGAAAGACATGCAACACAAGCTATGATCCAAACTTGAACTCACAAACATTGTAGGTACATGTTTTTGCCTTGGCATGCTGAGCCAACAGGACATTCCCCTTCTGTACACAAATCTATCTTGCAAGACAAGTTGTGGCTGTGCAGACTGCAGTTGAAGACGGGTCATGCAGTTCAACGGAAATACACACTGACAAAAGCCCAATGCTGAAACTATTTATCAAATATTCTGCGTCAAAAAGCATTGAGATGAGGGTCTAGACAAATTGCTTGCCTGAATAAAAAAATCTAATAAATAAGAGTGTCAATAAAACTGAAGCTCATTTTTATTAGCATGTGAATTTATTTTGGCACCAGATCTAAAAAGTTATGAAGTCCAGTCGTTCCTTTGCTCTGTTTGCCGCTGTATGAAAATTCATATATAAGAATTCACACACAGTTCACACACGTTGTCTGGGGGGTTGTCGAAGGGCATTCTGGGAAATGTATGGATTTTTCCTTTAAAAAGGATTTAGCTCGAGTTGCAAACGATGCTTTAGGTCTCTGCCTAGAGGCAGGTATGTGAGCGAAAGGTTACAGTTTCAAATCCCTGGACCAGATGGGAAAGGAAGGAGGAGGAAAATGCTAAAAAAAAAGAGAGAGAGAGAGAGACGAAGAGAGAGAAAATGTTGACCTATATGTGTTGTTTTCAAATCTTACAACTGGGTGCAGCACTGAAAATATTTGCTAAATGCAGGGGTAACCCTAGTCTAGTCTCCATTCTTTCTCAAGTAGAGCTGAAGAGGTGTACTTTAACACAAAGGTCATGTTTGTCTGTCGTTTGCAGGAAAATCCCTCTAATAGAGGGGATACCAGAGTGTTGCTCTATGCTTCACCAAGCCATTTATGTCTGATTGTAGGAAAAAAAAAAGGTGCTCACTGGAGCCAATGCAATCTTTATGTGTGAAGAAGAGTGCCTGGGCTTCCTTGTGCAAAACTTTAGAAAGCCTTTATTTTTCTTTGGCTTGTACCCATAAAAAAGTAAAGGCTTTTTAAATTTTTAAGAGTTGCCTGCCTTGGGTGCCTGCCTTCTTTTTTCAACCAATTTCTCTTTCCTCTCATACATGCAGTAAAAAAGGGGACGTACACAACCATCACTTCTTTAACACAACTTTGGTTGTAACTTGGCTGATGTAGCATGTTACATGTGGCAGAAACTGAGCCCCTTCATCTCCTCTTCACCATTCCCCCACACAAACACATGCACAAATGCACACATGAATACACACACAAGATGAACATTTCATCTGAGAAACAATCTGATAGTGTTTGTGTTGAGATCCTGAAACACTAACATTAACAATACCACTGACGTGAGATAGAGGCTCCCACTCATCTCCACCATGGTCTCACTTGTTTTCAGCTATCATAAAATGAAGAAAATGCTACACGCAGCACCTTCAAGGTATGGTGAGTGCTATACCTTGCCATACCCATTAGACGCCCATGAATCCCATATAGTGTCTCTGTCCTGGGTCCAGAGAAGGCGCTGGGCCGACAGGAGGAGGGTCAGTTCAGGTTTCAGGCTAAATTAAACTCTGCCACCTACAGAGACTCTCTGACCTGAGATAAATCTCCCTCCGTCTGGATTAACAAGACCCAGCCGCCTGAGAGACAGATACAAACACAGTGGAGGATAAAACCCTTTAACTTTCTTCTTTCTTTCTTCCTTTCTTTCTTCCTTCCTTTCTTTCTTCCTTTCTTTCGTAAACGCTGTCACTACAGTACATGGAGTTAAATTATTCTCTCTATGTATCTCTCCTGATTTTGTATTTCTTTCTTCTTTCTTTTATCTCTGCTTATTGTTTTTCCCTCGATTGTCTGTCTTTCTTTCCCTCTGCTCCCTGCATCCAATTCTTTGTGACTATTTGTCTCTGATTGTTTTAATCTCTTTTCTCTCTGACTGTCTCTCTTTTTATGTGCCATCAACACAGCTCTACCACTTTTCAATTATATCCAACAATATTGTCTGAGAGAGGTGCTGTAGATGCAGAGGAGGAAGGGAAAAACAAGTGTTGATGGGAGAGTTGTTTGCCCACTCACAGAGCTGATTAGAGTTGCTTGACAGAAGCTCTTGTATAAATGAACACCTCTCTCTCATACTGTCTGAACATCGTGACGAGAAAAGATCACAGCTCGAGAAAAAATAGCTACAGCATGTACAACATCCATGTTAACAATCAGTGTCTCCTCAGGTGTGTGTGTGTGTTATTGTTAATACAACAACAGCTGCTACAAAATCCCTCATATCAGTTGTCATAGAGTACAAGGCAATTACAGAGTGCTTCTATTACCCAGCAAGCATTTGACAGACGTCAACATGCAGTTCACAAAACGATATTACGGCACGGTTAATATTTGTATTGAAACAACTTTGGAAACTGTTTGGAGCCGATATCAGGAGGATGTTTAGGTCCCGATTTCACAGAATGATGCAGGTAGCAGCGACGGACGCAGTCTCAACTTCCATTTTGGTGCTAAATTTGCACAGTTTTTCAACATTGATGCAGGCGGTCAAATCTATTCAACATCAAAATGACACAAACACACTAACTACCTGAATGGATAGGCAGTACATCAAAACCCCCCTTTTCTTCATCAAAATCCACCCTCTTTCTATCAATTCAAGGTCTGTTTTCACCACATGGCACCTACTAACCGGACCTAACCAAACAATAAGCTCTATTTTGACAATACAGTCTGCACACACACATGGACATGTTAGCAGCCTGCTAGCCTGTGTCCAGTGTCCACTCCAGGCAAGTGTACAATTCTAACGATACATGAAGATAGATGGGCTACTGACTAAAAACAAAGGCTACACTGCAATGGTTCCCCCAGTCATGAAAAGCCTCTGAAACAGCATACATGACAATTCAGGTTAAGGCCTTCCCATAGACAACCAGTGTAGAATTGGTAGATTCTACAGTACGTAAGTACTCAATCAAAGTTTTATATCCATCATATCAGAGGTGAACGATACTGACTGGCTGATATCATCCCAATATATTGGCAAACTGATACAGCAGTCTAACTAGACTGAGAGTTGGTTTCTTATTAACCAGTAATCATCTTAACGCAAACACCAATATAAGCAAAAAGTCTATTCTATTTTTAGAAAAGAATTACTTTAAGATTAGTTTTGCTTAAAACACCCTGTCCTCATATAACACACAAGTTTGATACTACTCACTATGATATATACAACAAATGTATGTTGAAAAGATTTCTTGCGTGTCAAGCTAAAACCCCCTTCATCCCTGCATAACCAAACACAACCCATGCAACATTACACAGCTATCATGCATTGCGCAGATGTTCTGCTAATGCAGTCGACCATTTTGGTCCATGGCGCACCGCTCTGGGATTTATGTGTCGATGAAGAATAACGGCTGGTATTTTTATCGCCGGTGCACGGTGCATCCCGCCGGGACGACGCTCATCCCACCTGCTCTGTTCAGGGAGAGCACTGTTACGTATGAAAGGGGAAAGATGGTTGGCATCTCTGCCATTCGGCTTTTTATAGTTGGTGTGTATCCAAAGGCAGAGTAGCAGTCCGCCTGTTCTGCTCGGAGAGGAGATAGAGGAGTTGGCCATTCGGTCTGCTGTGTTATGTGTGACTTAAAGTATTCAGAAAGCATGGAGGCATGGGATGGATGGGAAGAGGAAGAGGAAGAGGAAGAGGAAAACTTAATTTTTCAGTTGTTGCCTGCATCTCTCCTACATCAGTACCACTATAGCCATGGTAACAATCTATCCTATCTTCTTTCTCCAATGCTGATAAGTAGCGCTGAACAAACACACTGCAACACAAAACCGGTGTCTCTCAATCAGCTTGTTCTCCATCAGGTTGTTCATTACTCATTCCTTCTAAAGGCTCATTCCTTCTGTCCAAACATTTCCCAGGAGCAAAGTGATAGTAGCGCCCCGTTGTAAATGTAAAAGTGGGACCGTCCCTCTTATTAGTGCAAATTCTGAAATGCGTCCCGCCTTGGTGAGCAAGACCTTGATGACGACAATGATGGCGACCAAGTTGCTGCTTGTTTGTGTTAATTTTGTTGGCGTAAGCGGATAGCATTAGGACCTGGGGGAATAGTGGAGGAAACTGGGCCAGCACGAGGCCCCAGGAGAAAGAAAGAAAGCTGACCCTGGTCTTTTTCCTGCATTTGCAATTCACCCCAAAAGACACCAGCTGATGCCAGCCTTTGTTTGGTGCATTCCCATGTTGATGTGAAGCTCGGTGGGTTGTGGGGGGGCGACTGGGCCTAGTGCCTGGGAGTGATACCGCTTAAGCACATCAGTAAGGAACCACGGTATGCTTCAGTTGGATATTGATACGATCAGATAACTCACTCATTCATGTTATCGATATGGTAGATTCCAGTCACCTGCGTGCCAACAGGTAGAAACTCTTTTACTCTACTATGATGTGTGTATTTTGTTAGTTTATCTTGATATCTTTAATGCCAAATTAGGCCCTGTTCTGGTCTCAGTATTTATTATATTGAGTGTGCCTCCATGAATCAGCTGACCCAAAGTTATCTTATCTTGATTTATTGTTAAATAAAGACTCAGCCTCTGGTTCCACTCATTTGGTCTTTCTATGGTAGTAAACATTAATAAACTAGTTATAAAGTAGTTATCCTGTATAATAGTGAACCACTTGGTCACATTATCAATATTTGATGTTCTTTGCCCTCTCTCAGCACCCAACCTCAGCCTGACCGTCCTGGACGGGAATCCCTCCCCGTGAGGCCCAAGGTTTCTTACATTTCTCATTGAAGGATCGGCAGTGTCTTTTTTTCAGTTATTTTTCAGTTACTGTAACTGTGATTAGGGCTAAAACAACATTAATACCTACCCATCATCCACTTTGTTAAATTTAAACAACTCACCCACTGTGTAATCTCAGCCCCCACATTGAACACCATAAACCCTTCCACCCCCTGCGGCTCTCTGCTGTGGACAGATTTAGCATGGCAGCAGCACATTCAGTGCAGTATGTGTGGACTGTGTTGAAATCCACTGGTAAGCAATCATTACACAAGTCTGTGAGTCTGCAAAGCTCTGCGATTGATAGGGGTGCACCCAAGTCTCTATCAAAGACGATAACATTATAACTTATAAGGGAATTTGTCTGTTTGTTCCCAAACAACGGTTATAACCACAAGATTGTAAACACAAAAGCAATCTGTACACACAGCAACTGCTAAAAAGATGTCGCCTTCCTGTATAGCCAACAGACCCATCACACATGTATACAATGTCACTGAATACAAAACCATTATGGGATCTATCATGAAAAACGTGACTGTTGCAAAACTGGACCAACCTACTAATTTAAATCGCTGAAAACTGTCTCATTATTATTAAAAATATCGTGTTACATAATGCACATGTAAGTCGAACCCACGCCGAAGCAACTACATGTACAGTATGTCCTATTGTAGCTACAAGTGCTTTAAGCTGCACTAGGCAACCTAGCACTTTGGCGGCCCCTAGTGGCAGTAGGAGGTTTGAACGGTTGAAGGACTTCATTGCTCAAGAAATCGGTAAACTGCAAACTTGTCAGACTTAAATTTCCTCAGACCACAAGCATTGGCTAACAGGGTGGAGATGTAAAAGAAAAATAAGAATCTTTTTGCAGCAGGTTCAGCCATTGTCGGTGAATCCAGCTTTCTCCGGTCAGAGTGTTCCCTCACTGCTGTTCAGGAGAAAGTTTTGTATTTCACTCTTCAGTTTTAAGTCACTTCCTGCATACTGTGAAGATTTTACCAGAACACAAGAATTTACTTTGGGCAAACGGGGTGACTCTATGGCCTCTCAATTAGTGGGGATGGGAGGCTCTTCTTGTTGCCCTTTGTGACCCAGCTTGATTAGAGGGTGCTATAGTAGAACAGAGGGCTTCCTCCATGTTCTGTATTGAAGCCTGAGCCCCAATT
>OOFE01022173.1:0-14145 GCA_900323365.1 Monocentris japonica | reverse complement strand
GCCTGCAGTCTTTTAACTATGAGGAGTTAAAAACGTTCCAGTTTAAAGTTCAGGCCACAGACTCTGGTGTTCCTCCACTCAGCAGCAACGTGACTGTGAACGTTTTTATCCTGGATGAGAATGACAACAGTCCCGGGATTCTCGCGCCCTATTCTGAGCACGGCTCCGTTAACAGTGAGAACATTCCCTATTCTGCTGAAGCGGGCTACTTTGTGGCCAAGATCAGGGCTGTGGACGCCGACTCTGGCTACAATGCGCTGCTTTCTTATCACATCTCTGAGCCCAAGGGAATCAACCTGTTCCGAATCGGAACCAGCACCGGGGAAATCAGGACTAAGAGGCGAATGAGTGACAATGACCTGAAAACTCACCCGTTGGTGGTGTTGGTTTCTGATAACGGAGAACCGTCCCTATCAGCTACTGTGTCTTTTGATGTAGTGGTGGTTGAAAGCACAGGTGACATCCAGACCCAATTCAGACATGTGCCAATAAAGGAGGAGAACTTCTCTGATTTGAACCTGTATCTACTGATCGCCATTGTGTCGGTGTCAGTGATCTTTCTACTGAGCCTCATCAGTTTAATAGCTGTCAAATGCCACAGGACAGACAGCAGTTTCAGCAGGTACAGCGCCCCAATGATCACCACCCATCCTGACGGGAGCTGGTCTTACTCTAAATCTACTCAGCAGTATGACGTGTGTTTCAGCTCAGACACACTGAAGAGTGACGTAGTGGTTTTCCCCGCGCCGTTCCCGCCTGTAGATGCGGAGCTGATCAGTATTAACGAAGGGGACACTTTTAGCCGGACTCAGACTTTACCAAACAAAGACAAGGTAAGATGTAATACTCCCCATCCAGGCCAAGTTGACTACAGGCTGTCTTTTCCTCTAGTAGTTGACATGTTTGAAGATTACAGGATGTAACTTTGGTATGAACTACCTGCTCCTAAAATCTGTTTGAACTGAATGGCCATGCAAGGCTCACGAGACAGTCAAAATATTATTCAGCTTTCTTTTGTTCTGCAGTCTACTTCCTCTGTATTGTGTGTTTCTTGTCTCCAGTGCTTGTGGTGGTCACTGTCGCTCTCCATGGTACTGAAAGTGTGTAGTGACTAGTCAAAGCTTCTTTCTCAAACTTGTCACCAAGTGCTTGGCCTCTATGATGTTAAAACTCATAGAAACCTCATGACAATTTCTCTGTTTTTTTCATAGGACATGGTGGGGACATTCATTTGATTCAGTTTGTTCATTTTCATATACAACATGTATCGATTGCCTTGGTTCCCTATTGCAGTCTGTGTTTTCGTTTCCATCTCTCTTCAAAGAATATTGTTCTTGTACTTGTCTGGGACAGTTTTACATTGAAATTAGCATCAAATACCAGCATCATTGTCTCAATACAGCTTTTATAATTGTACATTTATTGGAGATCTTAATGAAAACACTGGATATGGATTGGATATTGGCTCAATGCAGGACTTAGCTGTATCTTTCACTGTTGAATGATAGATATTCAGGCAATAAAACAGGTTAAAGAAAAGATGGTGTTCAGGTAGCTTATAGTGAGAATAGGTGTCTTCAGTATTTTTATGTTCATTCCCTCAGCAGGCTTGGAGCTGTAAGAACCCTTTCTCTCATTGCTGTATTTACAAGTACTCTGGACTAATCTGTCTTTCTCTCTTTTTTTGACTCTCATCTGCTCCATGTCCCTATTCTATTTTCATTTTGTGTCACAGCTTATATTTCCCTTTACTCACATTACACTCTTCTTTATGTCTACACTATGTTTTTGCTCACCCCCTCCAATTTGCTCAATCAAATTGTGCTATTTGATTGAACATTTATATGATACAATTTTTACAGATGTTGGTTTGTTATAACCCCACAAACTGAAGTGTATGTCAAAAGACTACAGTAACATGATCATTTATTACATCACTTCACTTTGTCTTGACAGCAAAGCTGTTAGGCAATAGGGACTGCAGTTTATGCCCCCAGTGTAATCATTCTTGTCAAAGAAACAAGTATATATTACTTTTTTTCAGCAAAAACCTAGATAGATAGATCGATAGATAGATCTGTTATATCTTCAGCCGTTTCTCATGCTATTTTCTATCTGCTCTCCCTATGGTTTCTCATTCATCTCAGGTCTGTTTCTCTTTTCTTTCCTCCATCATACTGCCAGACCTCTTTCCCCTCCCCCTTCACTTCACCAGCCCTGTCTCCCTGTGGAAAGGGAGCAGCTGAGAAAAGTAACAGGGAATTAGCAGCCATCTCTCCAGATGTGTGTGCTATCAGCCTAAGCATGCTGTAAACATGATTCCATATATTTTCATTAACATCCTTAATGTGTGTCAGGGCAGCCCCGATTTACTCATGCAGAGCCATGTGTAAGCAGCTCAAGCATTCTATTTATGACAAACAGACAAATGCGGTTCCTTTATATGCTCCCCATATTACTCTGATATTTATAAAGAATGTATTTGAAAACAAATAAATAAATGTACCAACAAACAAAGAAGAGAGAAAATAGAAAAAGAGAAGACAAAAAAGGAAATGGAAAAAAGATGGACAGGGACAGACAAGACAAACTAAGAGACATGGCAGACTTTCTGACAGGGTGCTCTGGCGTTTCTGTTAAGTTACTGAGTAAATAATCACATAGAAAATGATGTAATACCACAATTATAAAACAACACAGTAAAAATAATCATTATACTCACCATCACTACCATCATCTGTATAGTTTTACTCCTCATTGCCATATAAGCCAGCTGAATTAAATAGTTACTTAAAGAAATAGAGAGGAGGTGGGTTTACATTAAGTAGAAACAAAATATGGAGATGTGTGGGTTGGGAGGGGGGATGTAGATGTTCATTTGAATTATGTCATTTTTCTTAAGCAGTGCAGTTTGCTGAAACATTCTTGATGAAGCTCCGTACACCACGGCTGCGAAACTGCGATGCCATGAATGTTTTAGTCACGCTGACAATACAATGACCTCATTTCAGGGAGTGGTCCAACACAAACTAGCATGGCCTGATCAGTCAAAGCTCCGTTCGTTTGTTTGGTTGAGTGTGAAGTGTTTTAGGCTGAACTGGGGCTTTCTTTGCTCACACATAGGCTTTGCATATTGCAGGCGATGCGTATGTGTATAAGTGGGTCAGCTTGTGCTTTAAAGATGGCGGCGCACACGATGCGCCATCGGAATCAAACTGTGTACAGTAGGTGTTTTGCGCATCCTTCGATATATGTTATATACATTGCCAAGCTGTCCATGCTGCGTTGGCCTCAGTGTGTTGCCTAAAACAAGACCTGGAGCTTTATCTATTAGTAAGAGTGGCTTAGTATGCTTAGTATGTGCTCTCTATGCTGCAGTTCTCTGTGAGTGTGGAAGTGAGAGCGAGAGGGGGGAGGGGCCGGTAATTTTCCGCTATGCGCTGCAGCAGCAGCAGGGAGCTCTCAGTACCGGGATGTCTCAGCTCAGCGCAGCTCGGCTCAGCTCTCCTTCCTGTTCTGCTCTGCGGCTGGGCGGGGCTGACAGCACCGGCATCTCTGCTGTCAATCACAGCTAAACCGGTGGGGCGGGACAAAGGCCAGAGGAAAAAGGCAGAGAGGCTTATCGTTATCGTTGTGTCTGTGTCGGTGTGTTTCTGGGGTGTGTGTGTCTGCGACTCTGTGTGTGCCCGTGTGTGCGAGATAGAAATTACCTGCAGGTTTTGTTTATTGAACCATAAAAATGGCTGCACATTGAAGAACTATTTTGAGAGTCACAGTTCTTATAACATGATGACTGGGTTTCAAGTGCATATCAGGTGAAAGCTCCTAACTCTGCTGCCCTCAATGCTACAAAATGCATTTAGTTATTGATTTTCTAAGTACATTATCCTGGTTGCGGCAGATAGCTAAGTGGTTCTCAGTCTAGCAGGATTGCAGTCCTACAGCAGAGGCATTCACCTTGGTTGTGTACACACCCAGATGGGTTCAACATATGGCCCAAGACATGGCCTGGAAACATCATCACCACAACTTCTGTATTTGAAAGCTTTAATGGAAGCTGATGCGACAATGAAGGAGTTCATTGAAAATGTCAGTTATTTGTTATTTCAGAGGTTTTCTTTGATTGAAATCCATTGTACTGCCATTCACTGCATACATACACAGAAAGACAGAGATAATGTGTGTATGTGTCTCTGTCTCTCTCTAACAAACCTTATGTATAAGCACTTCCTGTTTTCCTTCTTACAAGGGTGTGTCCTTTGTGAGAGTGCTGTTGGCTCTGCTAGCAGAGGTTACCATGGAGACTGTTCTGAGCAGTAATGAAATGATGAGTCTGTTTCCAGGGAGCTTCCAGCATGCACCCACCCCCACCCAGCCATATACCTCAATATCTGATGGTGGGAGGCAGGAAAGAAACAAGGTAGAGTGAGAGAGAGAGAGAGCAAGAGAGAGAGGTGAAACATAACAAGCAGTGGGAGAAATATTGAGTGAAGAGTGAAGAGAAGGCCAAAGGAAGTGAGCAATCGACAGAAAGGTGTGTGAGATGAGAAAGAATTAGTCTTAAAATAAAATGGGAGTGGGCTATAGAGGGAGACAGGAATACAGTAGCACAGACAAGCCTTGGGCATGAGATGGTGAGGAAGTGAGTAAACAAGAGCTGCTAAGGATGAAATGGAGTGAAAAAAAACATTAAGTACAGGCCCAGCAGCTGAGTGAGAACATCACAGTATTACAATTGGTCACAGAATAAAGGAAAAATATATCACAACCAACCCCCCTCCCCATCTTTCACCAACGCATCCTTCATTCGTGCTCCCTCTTAGTGGCATTGGGGTGTTGTGGCAGCCATTAGATTAGCTTTGTCATGCTCAGAACCATGGGTTCCATCCTTTTCCATCCTGTGAGGATACAAAGCCAGGGCATCCTAAGAGGGAAGTATCCAAAGCCTGCCTGCTCTTCCTGATAGCTTTGTTTACCGCCACAGCAAGAATCTGTTTGATTTATGCACAGGCAGAACCAGGACAAACAAGGCACCGTTTAACCCTTGCAGCGCCCCAGAGCGAGGGATTTGTGCTGCCTTTAGTTCTGTCATGCCCTTTAGCTTGAAAGGGAGGTACACAAGGGATAAACCCAAACAAACACACCCAGAGATACATCCCTCCCTACTGTGTACACCTGGGTAAAGGGATTATCATCAACATTGGACTTTGGATTGGAGATTTTAAAAAGGGAAGTTATTTTGTTTTGAAGAACTAATAATGAAAAGGTATGAAGATACAGCTTCATTACTGTGCTATAAACCACACTGCTACATTTAAATACAATTAACTAGTCTATCTGTAGTCTTTGATGAGTTTTCTTTCTAGAATTTGACATCCACCATTTGAAATACTTGACACTTACTATGACAAAGTGATTAATAGAACAAAATGAAAATGAATTATGGTGCTTTTTAAAGGATAGTAGATATCAAAATCCTTGGTTGACAAAACAATAACCCTCGAGATATGTTCAAATTCAGTTAGTGTGTTTTTCATTTTTTTTCTAAAATGGTTATAACGTTTTGTAATAGAACCCTTGATTTTGTGTTTGTCTACAGACTCTGAGATGGTTTTCTTTTAAAGGATGTGGTCAAATGATTCATATCTCATAGTGCTCTGGTAAATATCCTGGACTGGTTATGCTCAATTTATGATGCTCTATTACTGGATAAGGCTTGTCCTTTAACTGAATACAGAGTTCAATATGTGCCCTTTATCCTCACCTTATCCCCACCTCTGGAGGGGGCCTTGCTCTATGCATGGCAGTCATTGTATTGGAAACGAGAGAGGAAATTACTGCCAGTGCAGTGTTCTCTCTCTTTCACATACACAGCTGTTTGAGATTATGTTTCAAACTTGGCTTAATGATGGAACAGTGTGTACAGTTGTTGGGAGATGATCACGTGTCCTCCCCATGTAGTACCGATTTATTCCAAAAGAGGGACCAATTTCACTGTCTCACCCACCTCTGCTCCCACTTGCCCAGGCTATCTCTCCCACTCTTTCAGTCAAAATGACAACAATTACAGTGTTTTTGGCAGTGAGACAATGCTCTTACCACTAGTTTTCTTTTTCAGTGTGCCATAGTTCCTAATAAACAGCGATCAGGAGACAATGTTCCTGAAGATGCAGCATTCTTTTCTTATACTACTTCACACATTTGACATGTGTGGGTTTCAATATGAAAGCTTATCAAAGGGCAACATTCATTTCTCTCAATGGAAATGGGAAGTATGTATGTATGTTAATTGCTATTGTGAAATGTTTTTGCTCCATCTGAAGGTCTGTATTTTCTATTATTTCACATTTACCATGACTTTAAAATAATTCATTCTATGTATGAAAGTGTTCTGCTCTATCAGTTTGTGCTATCTCTTCTGTGAGAACAAGGTGCTTTTGTCATTTTCCTTATTTCAGTGAAGATTTTTTTTTTAAATCACAAACGCATTTTTTGCTGGCACCACAGACACTGCAATTAGCTGTCCGCCTACACAACAGCCTGCAGACATTTCCTTTCTCTCTCTCTCTTTCTCTCTGATACAGCATAACATTCTACAAGTAGCATGATCAACCATAATTCAATACGATTGCTTCCACATTCCGTTACACATTACACGTTACAACACACACACACACACAAGAGAGAGAATGCTCCAAAAGAAGCCACACACTTCAAGAAAGTTACCTCAGGATTCTGAATTGTTTCCCTCCGTGGCCACAGAAAGGCAACTCGAGACTAGATAGTAGCCGCACGATATCAACCACTTTGCACAGATAAGATCTGTTTTTGTCAAAAGCAGCTTTGTGGCTCTCCAACAGTTACATTGCATATATATCCTGGATTGAAGTTCTCCCATTTAACCAGGCAGTTCAGATGGGCCTGGGAGGTTGCATGTTAAGGGCAGTTTAGTGCTCATTTTTTTCCAGTCACTCACACCTTTCCTGAATGAATCTTCCACTCCGCTCTCACTCTGGAAATGGTGGCAGGTAAAACAGAAGACTGCCTCTTTCTCAACCGAGTACTCCACCCAGGGATATTTGTAGTAATAAGTAGAAAAGGCTTGCTTCCTATCTCCAAATATTTTGGTAGGAAATTCTGCAGGCAGGCAGGCGCCAACGGTTGCTCTGTGGGTGTGCGTATAGGCTTGCTACTCCGCTATGTGGGATGGGTAATGTTACTGCCTGGGGGGGTTGTCCGGGGCCATGAATGGTTCGGGTAGCATCTCTGTCTTTGCAGTTGGTTGGCTGTTGGCTGGGTCCAGGCACAGGTGGCTCTTGATTTATTGTTGCAACATTGTTTGTTCCTGTGTCATCCGAGAGTGGACGTTTTAGAAAGCGTCAAATGTCCATAACTTTGTTTGAATCTGAACTGGCTATCTATCTTATGACAAAATCATTGAATCGCAGCAATATGTTGATGCACAAATGAGACGGGGTGCATTCAACAAAACATTAGAACATTAGATCAAAACAGTCATTCAATAAAGAATCACCTACTACTTGTAATTGTGGCAAAAAGAAGTACTTGCTCAATTTTTAAACTAAAAAAATCCCTGAAAGTTGTATTTCTAGTGAAAGCTAATTCTGGGAATGCTCGCAATCGTTAGCCTACTCATAGCTGGAGATTTGGCTGTTGAATGCTCACCAACCCTTCTCTACGTGCAGGCCACATAGGAGACGTGCGAGGGAGTTGCAGGGCCACAAAGCTAGAGATTGCTTAACGTGGGGTGGATTTTCAAACATAATAATCATCTTATTTGTTTATTAATAGATTTATATTAGCTGTGGGATTAAAAAGAAAAAACACTTTTGTACAGAAAATAACCTTGATTGGAGGACTACTTGTGCCTGAACGTTCCCTGTAGAGCTGCTCATTAGCCAAAATTGAGACTGTAGTTGTACTTGATAGCTTCTGAGTGTAAGTGCTTGCATGTGTGTGACACTTCTCTTTATTCCCTACAATCCCCCATACCATTGCTAAAAGCACATCTAAGCCATTGGTGACTGTTGTATTCACATGTTGACTGCCATTTAGCCGGTCACCCAGACCAAATTTGTCTAGCTGGGTCAGTGAGGCCGTCACTCATGGCCCAGAGCACAGCAGACCAGACAACAAATCAGACCAAACAATGAGAGAATGAGAGGAAAAAGAAGCAAGAGATGCTCTGGCGGCATGTGTTTTACATTGTATGTGTGTGTGTGTGTGTGTGTGTGTGTGTGCCCTTTGAGTCTGCATGATTGCCTCTGTCTGTATATGTGTTGAGTGAATGAGTGACAAACAAGACAGAGGCCTAATTCATGCTAGCCCGGCCGTGACCCGTTTCTCTGTGGATCTCTGCTGTCCGGGACATCTGATTCACTGAGAAGTGGGGATTCCACATGGCATAACAGACACTTGGGGGATACGAATGGCTTTTAGAGCGGGGCCTATTACAGTATTAATGAGAGTCAGTCTTAGTGAAGGGACAGTTATTAATATGGCGACCATCTTGCATAATGGATGGAGAGGGGGTTGTTAATATTCAGAGAAGTCAAGGTCAGGGAAAATGATGGTGAGAGCTGGGAACGGGGTAATGAGAGCTAAAACTGAAACACTTTGTGGTAATTTAAGACAAAATACGGACAAAATAAATATTGGTGAACGGGAGCCAATTAGATCTGTGATGCCAATGTCTGTTGAAGCATAACAGGCGTCTGTTTGTCTGCCGGTGGAATAATGGAGATAACTTAATCTGTTGTTCTCTTGAGTGAAAAATGAAGTAATCCTCAACTCTGCGGCGCGCAATTAACGCTGGGACAGATGGGCGTGATTCAAACAGGTATGTGGAGGGAGAGCTGTTTGTTACCTGCCCTTGAGTTAGGCAACGGTTAAGGAGATAGAAAAACGGAGATGGGGAGAGAGGAGAGAAATAGAGAGGTGGAAAGGCCACGTGTAAATCCGGCGGTGTGTGTAATTGATGAGATAACAGTCACCTCTTTTCAGTCGCCTCATATTGCTAAATACGGAGGTAAACATATCCTATTGGGAAAATCTGCTAAATGTCACGGTAGCGTCGCGGCCCGTATATGTAGACCAATCCGAGATTTACTAGCCTCGGTTAGACAGAAACCCTGTTTTATCTCTGCTGCTCATTGGGGAAATAATAGCTACACAGAGAAAATCCTTACCAAAAGGAATTTTGGTAATCCCATGAAAGTCGATGCCATGTGAATTAAAAAAAGTTAAAAAAAAAAACTATAAGGTTCCTATGGGGACGGTATAGGAATATCATACAGGCACCGTAGAAAATAAAACATACCACAAAGTAGCCTACGATTAGGTCACACTATTGGGTACAACATACATACCATAAAACATACCATAAAGTAGCCTACGATTAGGTCACACCATTGGGTACAACATACGTGCTATACATCCCTACAGGATTATTATAGGAATATTGTGATGATTTTTCGTTATGGAAAAGCAGTAATCACTCCAGCGCATGGGCATTAAGGTAGCGCTTCTCCATCTCCCCACCTCCTCAGCCTTGCATTGGAGTATGAAGAGTCTCTCCGTTATCTCCCCATGCAGTAGCAGCATCCGAGTGACTCACTGTCTTCTCCCCTTCTCTCGGGTTGTTAACCGCTGTCATCGCCGTGGGCAGACCGGCCGTGGGTGAGAGTTGCATGTGCACCAGGAGAAGGAAGTGATGTGGACGGTGGATGCGCATCATGGCCTAGTGGCCAGGGTGAATCAAGGTGGCTTAGAGTCTCGCAAGGCCACTTGATAGCATACAACATCGCCAAAAATATAAATCTATAATCAAATGAGATCAGTGTAGGCTACTACATGCCTTGGTGCATTAGTTGTTTTGAAAGGCCAAAGTCTGATTGGCTCTCGGTGAGTCCTTTTACTGGGGCGCTATTTCAGTTAAAACGCGGAGTAGATGAAACTAAATTTTAGATTCACTTGAAGTTCCCCGCCGCCAATTGGCATGCAGAGATGAAATTAAACAGTGTCAAAAGATCTTCCACTTCACTCTGTCGTGTTGATTATGTTAGGAGTAGGGCCCACCTAATTGACTCAAATCCGATTTAAATTGGAATTTAATTGAGGTACATGGGTTCTGAGGCTGTAGTAATTAGGCGCAGAGCCACAGCAAGATGATTTGGGTGTTAATGCCACTTCCTGCCCACCTGCGACCACGCATGCGCTGTTAAACGCTCCGTCTGCCATTTACAGCCTTAAAGCTGGGAAGATCACGTCTTGTCACCTGAAATGGAAGCGCCGATGGCTCTGATTCTTCCCGTTATGACATGCAAAAAGTCCGAGGTCCACTGTTAATGGATCAATGAAAAAAATATATCAAACTGCTAGGCGAGTCGATAGCTCGCATGTGTCTATTAAAAACCGTGAAGCTATTAAATTAACATTTGATAGTGTGATCGTTCCAGCAGGCTATAAAACCGATGGGAGAAATGCGTGTGTAAAAATCCTTCCAAGACTTAAGTGGTGTAAGTGGTGTGGCAAATAAAGTTATGGTTCGTTTGCGAGATGAAAAACAGTAAGACGAACGTTTTCAGCCTCGTTCAAATTCTCAATGCTTGCGCGGTTTACGTCGTGCACACAACCGCATGTTTCTATAATCCCTGTCTGTCAGGAGAGACTAGCGTAGTTTATGTTGACAGATGTGGAAAGGGGTCAAATCCAGAGCATCTTGTCAGTGACCCGGTTAGCGCCTTCACCCCTACAACACAGGCTTTGAGGGTTACGAGGGAATTAACCTGTAGCACAAGGAAATCTGAAATTAAAGCAGCGCCCGAGTCCATTTGCGGCCAGGATGTAAGCCATCCCAAATGTCACTATATGGCATAATGATATCACGAAGGAACAGAAAATGGCTTCGTGCTGACAGAAGTTCCCAATGGCTTTCAGCTCTTGAGCTCCTGGACAGCGACACAAGGTAAAAGATGCTGAGATGCAACGCAGTAGTAATCCTGATACTGTGGCTCAAAAAAAGGAGAGAACGTCAAAAATCCCCTTCACACTATCCACACACACACACACACACACATACCCCTCCCCTTTGCTTTGTCCTAATCTCATTCTGTTGTGCTGGTTTATGTCCTGTTGAATATGAAATGCAACTTCAAAACCTCTTCTTCTAATTAGCCTGCAAACTAATTAAAGACAATGTAGGTCTTTGCCAAAGAGTGTTGCATATTTGCTTTGGATTGTTTTTTTTTATTATTTTGTTCACAGATGGATTATTTTTTTATTTATCGTTTTCTTATTTTCAAAATATAGCCTATATTTTTTCAAAATCTGCTTTTCCGTTTGGTAGAGGGTTCCTGGGTAATTGTAGGTTTGGATCAATGAGATAGAGAAGTCTAATTGCCAGGATGGTTCATAAATCATTTCGACAATGTTGTATCCCAGCACACAATGAAAAGGGCGGTGGCACTCGCTCTGAGAAAAAGAAAAATGCCTTTCTCTGTGTAAAGGATATTGACAACTCTCCATCTACGATCAGAATTGGCGGTAGCTCGATTGATAAACTCTAACTATTAAATTGTTGTAGCTCGGGTTGAAAAAAAAAAATTTAATTCGATGTTGCTTTTATCGGAGGTGCCGAAATGCAGCCAGCATCGACAGCATCGTTTGAGCGAGCGGCTCCCCCTCCCCCGTCGCCCACAGACACCATCGCACAGAGAGAGGGAGGGGGAGGAAGAGAGAGAGAGAGAGAGAGAGAGAGAGAGAGAGAGAGAGAGAGAGAGGTAGGCAGCATCCGTGAAACGGAAACAAGAGTCAGCTTTGCTGGGAGGACAGAGGGGAATAGAAAAGCATTACCCCAAAAGACAAAGGAAAACATGGATGCACAGGAAAAAAACACCTTGAAACAGGCACCTGTACCAGAGAGGATGCTTTGGTCGTCCTGCACATAGGGTTATGCACGGACCCGTTTTTAATGAGGCGGGTGGGGACGCACAGCAAGCTGAAAAGGCGGAAAGCTTTCTCTAACCCGTCTGCGAATCCTGCCTGCTTGCGATGGCTGTTACGGCGCGATGCTGTTACAGCATAAGGGAGAATGTGCCTTTTTCTTTATATTTGATGTTTTTTGTACTCAGTGGCCTTACAAATGCACAACTACGGTACACAATTCCGGAGGAGCTAGAGAACGGGGCCGTGGTCGGTGACATTGTCCGGGATTTGGGTCTGGACCTGCGAAAGCTCTCCGCCCGACGCATCAGAATCACCTCGGACAGTGGACGCAGATATTTCACAATAAATCACAAAACCGGAAAACTGCTGGTGAGTGACCGCATTGATCGAGAGACAATTTGTGAATTCAGTGGCACCTGTTCTCGCAACCTGGAGGTGGTAGTAGAAAACCCGCTGGAGGTACACAATGTGGAGGTGGAGATTCTGGATGCCAATGATAACGCGCCACAATTCCCTCGAGATGAATATCAGCTTGAGGTGTCGGAGTCCGCGCTCACCGGGTCTCGTTACCCCATCGAGGGTGCACAGGATGCGGATGACGGCTCTAACTCGGTGAAGCAGTACCGCCTGAGCCCAAACGATCATCTCGCCCTGGACTCAATCAAACCCTTTTCCAATAATAAGCACATTGAGCTAATTCTCAAAAAGCCCTTTGACCGCGAGCAGACGCCTTCGCATCAGCTAATCCTGACAGCAGTGGATGGAGGCACCCCGCAGCGAACCGGCACAGCCAAAATTAACGTACGTGTTCTTGATTCTAATGACAACGTGCCTGCATTTGACAACTCCGTGTACAAAGTGAAACTGTCGGAGAACTCGCCCAAGGGTGCACTGGTGATCAAGTTAAATGCAACAGACCCTGATGAGGGCTCAAACGGGGAGGTTTTTTACTCTTTCAGCAGCTATACACCAGAGAGGGTAAGACTGATGTTTTCTTTGGACACGGATACTGGGGAAATTCGGGTGAAAAATAATATAGACTATGAGGAGACTAACTCCTACGAAATGTACATACAGGCAATGGACAGGGGGCCAGCTCCAGTGGCAGTGCACTGTAAAGTAGTGGTGGAGGTTTTGGATGTGAACGACAACATTCCTGAGATTGTGCTGTCTTCACTCTCCAGCCCTGTACGTGAAGATGCTCGGGCTGACACCGTTGTAGCATTGATCAGTGTAAATGACCGTGACTCTGGACCAAACAAGCAAGTAACCCTGGAGATCATGCCTCATCTGCCTTTTAAGATCAAGTCTTTCCGGAACCATTACACCATTGTCACCTCTGCTTTCCTGGACAGGGAGACCATCTCCTCCTATAATGTCACTGTCACTGCCATTGATGGAGGTACTCCATCCCTGTCCTCTCACATGACCTTCAAAGTGGACGTTGCAGATGTGAATGACAACCCACCTCGCTTTGAACAGACATCATATACTGTGTATGTCACAGAGAACAATGCTCCTGGTGCCTCTCTGTGTGTAGTGAAGGCCACAGATGCTGATGCCGCGGAGAATGCACGCATCACCTATACTGTCCTCAATGACAACAACCATGGCATCCCTGTAGCCAGCTATGTCAGCATCAAGCCCAATACAGGTGAGGCCTATGCCCTCCAAGCCTTCGACTTTGAGAAGCTGAGAGAGTTTCACTTCCAGGTCAAAGCCCAGGACAACGGTGTGCCTCCCCTCAGCCGTGTGGCCACCATATATGTTTACATTATGGATCAGAATGACCATGTGCCCAGGATAGTCCACCCACCTGCCAATGGAACACGCACCACAGAAACGTTAATGAAAAATGCAGAAGCAGGGGTTCTGGTGGCCAAAGTGGTGGCGTGGGACGGCGATGCAGGGCAGAATGCTTGGCTGCTGTACGCCTTGGAGCAGACTAATGCAGACCTTGACCTGTTCAAGGTGCATGAGTACACTGGTGAGATCCGCACCACACGGCGTGTCATTGAGGACAACTCCACCTCCTTCCTACTGACCGTGTTGGTACGCGACAATGGCCTGCCAGCACTCTCCTCCACTGCCACCATCCATGTGCATGTAATGGAGCTGCCACCGAAGTTGACCCCTGACCCCAAGCGCATCATCAGGCCCCACAGCCCCCTAATGTTT
>OOFE01022172.1:11790-22170 GCA_900323365.1 Monocentris japonica | reverse complement strand
ACGTGGAATCTGAGCCATTATACTTGGTGGCAACTCTGCTGGATCCACGTTACAAAGACAGGTAAGGGAATTTCTGTTAACTTTATTTAGCCTAATCTGATTCAACGTTTGTGTGTGTGAATGAGAGTAACAAATCCCTCACACCTCTGTATGGAATTTTCACTACCATTTAATTATTTTCACAAATCACATGTCAAGTATAAGCCTTCAGAGCAGACAAAGCACTTGATATTAAGGAAATTATTTGACTATTAATATTTGATATATTTGATCATACCAGGTACTTCACAAATGCAGACATTTTGAGACTTGGAAAGGAAGCATTAATGGCAGAGGTAGGGAAAATGGAGGAAGTGTTGAAGACTACATCTGAAACTACAGCCTCCTAGCCAGCAGACAAGACTCCACAGATGGAGGCTGCAGGCACAAGTACCAGCAGCCTTGGCAGCGTCTTTGATGAAATCCTGGAGGAAAGCGCAGTATTACCTGGTCCTGAGATATCCACAAGTGCACAAATTCAAGTGCAGACCTACCTCAGTGAGGCAGCTATTCCACGGTTGGACAATCCCTTGCTTTACTGGAAAGTCTAAGTAAAGCAAGGGAAATTTCTCTGTGCTCCCTGGACAAGTGCAGAGAGTGAGAGGCTCTTTAGCACAGCCTCAGTTATTACTGATGAAAAAGGAGCAGGCTGATGAAAAGCTGATCTTCCTAAAGAAGAATCTGCCCCTCATGGTTATGTGAGCAAACTGAATATGTTCAAGAGCTTTGTTACAGAGAAACGAAACCTGTGAAAGTGATTTTTTATTTTATTTTTACAATTGTTAAAAATAAAGCAGCTAGGTCAGTAAGGTCAGTTTAAACTGTTTGTTAATGTTGTTATGTTATTTGTTTTAACTGTAAACCTGTTGGTAAATAAAGGGTGGCAGTCTTTCATAACCAACTGTTGTTGTGGACTATATACTGGGGAAGTATTTGTTTGTTCTCCGTTTGAGTGAGATGTTTTTAGGTGGCTAATTGGCCATCAAAGTGCTTCCATATATTTTATTGTTATTATTATTTGCTGCAGTATCGGTATCGGAAGTGAAAAAGTGGTATCGGGACATCTCTAGTTTTTACATCTTTATTTATGTGTTTATATGTAACCCTTTACTCTAAATGTATTATTACCAGGATGGCCAACTTTGATGCCAGAATGTTTTTGGCGTCTGATTCCCATGGTAGCTACGGTATATTCAGAAACACCTGAACGTGTCAGACTGAGTTCAGCCATCCCTGCTAGATTTCAAGGACCACACCGACTTTTGGGGAAATTGGCAAACATATATTTTCCATGTTAGGATAGGAGAACCACCAAAATCATCTCTGGTGTCTGTGGTAGATTTAACATGCTAACATGCCCGTAGCAAACTAGCATTAGCTGACGTAAGAAGAGAAACCTTTTAGCAATCAGAGTTGTCTCCCGTCAAAAACGAGCCAATTTCCCAAAATGTCGGTGTCGTCCTTTTACATTTCTTATACATTTGCTCTGTCATACGTCGTCCTGTAATGACCTTTCATTCTTGTCGCGTCCAGTCGTCAGCATTGGATTCATCTCAGAACAGTTTCTAAAAAGGACCTTCATCCAACATCACCGTTGACTCTGTCTTTCTCTTAGGTCACCCATCTCTTTGACAACGGGGCTACCGTTTTCTTCGCTGTGTTCATGGCTGTCTGGGGTAAGTTGGCTATTTGAAATTTGAAATATCGGAAATTTCCACATTTTTTCTCCTCAGCAGTAATCAATGTATACACTCTGATTATAGAAATTATAGTAAAACACAAAAGGTCCTAAAGCATTTTTATGTCCACACTAGAAAACACCGACACACATTTGAGCATTGCATGTGGATTGCACTGCCATCAAAAGCACTGATTCTCAAAAATTCACTTTATAATAAATTTTAAATGTTTACATCTATATTTGCTGATGGCCATGATTTGGTGCTGCATTCAGCAGTGAACAAGGTCCCAGGCTACGAACGGTCCAGACAGAGTGTTTATTCTGGGCCCACGCTCCTCAACGTCACAGTAACTGGGTGTGGCAGACCTTGCAGGTGACGGCAGAGTAATATGTGGTGCAGCCTCCTCATCCCTAAGCTGATAGGACAGGTGAGAGGTTGAGGGGACTGGAAAATACCAAAGAAACAAAAAAAAACATGGACTCACTGTGCTGTTACTTACATGGCAATTCAAAAAGAATTAGTTTCAATGGCGCGGTTAGTTGGCAATGTAATGGGTCTCCACTGTAATACTCAAACTGCGGCGGGTGAGGAAGCATTCACCTAGTGAGAGGTTATTGAGTTGGCAGACTTTGTGTTCACACTGCAGATGAAAGTGTTTTTTCTCATCAGTGTCAACAGCAAAAAGCTGCATGGAGTCGCAGTTTTTCAAATCCATCTGGACCACGTGGAAATATGGTACAGAATCAGTTCATATTGGTATCGGATATGGGTCACATCTTAAAATAGATATGACCAAAAAAATCGGATTTGGAATTGAAGGTCTGCAGTGTGAATGCAGCCTTGTACTGCAGAAAAAAATGCCTCTAACTTGTGAATTACTTCTCAAAAACAACTCAAACCACCTGATGTTTTGTTACTTACAATCTTTGGATTATATAAGTGAAATAAACATGAACATTTGTTCTTCAGTCAAATTCTAATCCCAACCCCAATACCAACAACAGCCAAGCGTTTTCCAGCAGGTAGTTTAACCAAGTGCTGTGAGGGCTCACCCATCCAGAGGTTGTCCTCTGTGTCTCGGCGTCTGATCATCTCTTGTGTTCTCTTGTCGTATCTCCAACATCTCAGCAGGAGGAACAGAGCTAAACACAGCTGGAGGCCAAAGGTCAGCACTCCCATCAGGATGATGATGCTGTTAACTGGTGACAGAAGTAGAAGTTATATGTCTGCCATGTATTCACAGTTCTGTAGCTCAGTGTAGCAGCATGGCACTAACGCTGCTAGCATTAGGGGTTGTGTTCACATCTATGCTAAAAATGTATTTGGATAAAAGTGTCCACCAAATGGCAGATGTTATGTTATCGAGAGGCTTTGCAAATGCGTCACAAATCTCCCAGCGACCACATCTGGCTCCCTCATGGATCGTGAAGTGCTTTGGCTCTTAGACGACAGTATGCTCATAATTGAAGGCGGTGCAGGTCCTGTTGCGTTAGCGTGTTAATAATTGATAGCAGGGCATATTCAGACATTGTCCCAGCCACAGAGGAAAGCTGATCCCTTTGTGAATGTTTGATGGTGATTTCCAGGGGGAGTGAACCTTACACTAGACAAATTTCCTCTTTTGCAAGTGATGCCACTGAAATCTGTTGCAAAAATAGGATGTGAATGTTTTGATTACACCACTGGGCGATTTGTAGTAACTAAGGAGTTTGGTTGCAAAATAACATTTCCGCCAGTTTGCACATAGAAGGAATTTGTCTTGCTGGGTTGCTCCCGTTACATTACATTAAACAAAAAACTACACAAAATTATGAAGACGTTGTATATAAAAAATGTAAATGTACTTTTGTATGTAACTGAATTGCTTTTAAAGAATAGTAGGTAACTTAAACTTAAATCCTCGATATTTTATGAACTTCATGTGCTTTATATTTATTTTGGAAAAAAACAAAATAAATATAAAGCACGGGAAATGTTATCTACCAAAAATATAATTTTCTGTGCTTGCATGGTTAAGAAGCTTCATTGATCCATGCAGTCACATACAAAACATGTCAGTTATGCTGAAGAGACCATGGGAAACGGCAGTTTCACTCACCCAATGATGGTTCTGGATTCGAATCCCACTCTCTGACCTCTGGCTCAGTGAAGCCCAGGGAAAGACTCTGGTTCTGGGGAAATCCCATCAGTCAGCTGTCTCACTAGTCCAGGAGACCCACTGTGCAACTCATGACAGGCAATTATTGATTTAAACCTGATAGACCTGAGATGGTTTTCTGTAGCACACTGAAAGGCCTGAAAAGACACACCAGAAGCTATTTCAACCCTTCAGAGCAAACATTTCACATGGTACTGTGGCCACATGATACCATACGCACTTTCCCTAACCAGAAGTGCCAGGTATGAGCCATCAGGCTAGCTAAACAGCAATAAAGTGGAGTCACAGTATCGTGGCTCAACATACAGAATATGTGGAGTGGATTAAGGACTATCACTGACTACAAAGGGATCCCAGCTGTGTGACCGAGTCACCTGTCTCCTTCACAAATGAACTACATTTTTTTTATCCTCGCTTTGAGACTAACAACCACCTGGATGACCAAGATGACCGCCCGCTTACCAGGACTGATGTGAGCAGAGCCTTTATGAGGGTGAACCCTCGTAAGGCGCCTGGCCCTAACAGCATCCCAGGCCGGGTCCTGAGAGCATGCTGATACAAGCTGTCTGACTGGCTACGCAGCCCCATACGCAGCAAGCTGCAATGCACTGTGTGTTCTGACACCTTTCTATCTTAGCCAGCATGAGGAGCTAGCCTTTGCTCCCTACGCGCATCAATGAGCCTTGGGCGCCCATGACCCTGTCACCAGTTCACCGGTTGTCCTTCCTTGGACCACTTTTGGTAGGAACTAACCACTGCATACCGGGAACACCCCACAAGAGGGCACAGGCTCTTTATGTAGATGGAGCAATTGCATCCCAGACAAGGTACTGGACGAGGTAGGGTTTTTTCTATAGGTTAAGAAGGTTGATAATGTGCTATTACTCATGCCTAAAAGTAAGGGTTAAGGTAGTTGGGGCTGGTTTGTTACTCTGAAACACATGGTCAATACGGGTCCAAGTGATTGTTTTTTCTTGCTACTGAAAGTGTCCTTCTCCAAGGCTGACTGCCAACAAGCATTTTGATTTGTTTTCCTGTGTTTTTACTTGATAAGTGACAAAATAGTCATGGTTATGTGGATGAAATGTCAAACTAACTTCTACATATGACAGAGCGTATCAGTAAAGATTCTTATTCACATCGTAAGTGTGTCCCAGTTGAATGAGTAGGAATGAATGTTTGTGTCATGGTATACAGTCTGGGTTGAAATTTAGAAATAAAAGTCACATACAGTATAAAAGTCAGTGATGTATTTCACAAGATTCATAACCCAAAGACATTTTTCAGACAGCCCATATTACTATCCAGTCAAGTTTTTACAGTGTTAGCCAATTTCACAGTAGCACGGTCACATAAAGTGGCTCTGGTGACTTTTTAAGGGTTGGACAATAACAGAGTGCCTGCAGGTCCTGAAAGCGTGATAAAATGTGTTAAATTATATTCAAACTCTTTTTCAATTGGTCATATTTCATTCTAACTGGCATTAAAAAGGTGTTAAAAAGTCTTAAATTGATGAAATTTGCAGACACCCTGATGAAGCTCAACTGGGAAACTGACTTTTTAGTCCTTGATACAGAGTAACAGGTGGTTTCTGAAACTCACCAGCCTTTACCAGATGATTGGCGTTTTAGAAAAAGAAATTAAAACAGTGGTGCTCAAACACATTAGCTTATTTTACAGGACCAATACATAGCCTAACTTTGGTTCTTGACAACTGTCTAAGCTTGTGACCTAATACTGGACTGTTGAAAAATTGAGAAAAGACCCACTTCAATCCCCCCAGATCTACTTGCTTTACAAATATAAGGAAGTACTGAGTGCTGCTGGTAATGACAGAGTTGGTGAAAAACAGCAGATGCAGACTACATTCCTGGAATTTAGTTTGGTCTCAGACATTTAGACTTTTTCAACAAAAACGCCGTCTGAGGGTAAATGTACAGTTAGGGCGTTTTTGTCGTTACATCATCCAAAAGCATGATGATGAGCGTGCCCAGTAGCCTTCCAGCATTACTTTAAAATGACGTCCCTGGCTGTTGTAGAGGGAAGGGAATCATCACTGACAAATGCAAACTCCTCAAAATGCCAGTAATGTTTTAAAGGAGGAGAACACTTCACATATTATTCTTAAGGCCTTGGGCATTCCAGTCGGTATTTGGAAGTATTTCCCAAAACTAGAATCGCTGACACACTTTTACACCCCAGTGCTATGTTTGGAATGTGAATTTTTAGCTGTAAATCCAGAAAAACATTCTGGTTGCGCTATCACAGTTACCATGGCAATCTCTTCCAGTTCATTCTCTATGGTGATCTATTTCTAATAATCTCTTGTTTCTTGTTATGGGAGACGGAGGTCATTTTTCACTATTAGATATTAATCTGTAGGACCTAAGAAATACAGCAGTATTTCCCTTTATGTTCAAAGCACCTTCAGTCTTCACTCTCACTGATCGGTTTTTGAACAGCCACCAGGAACAAGACGAGCAGGGCTATTGATCATTAACAAGACTGAACATTGTGCAATACATGAATGTTGAATGACTGTTGCCTTAAATAAACAGTAGAGTTCAGAAAATGAAATGTCCCTGGAAATTAGAGGTCAAAATGTTACTTGTTCATCGTTGATGTTTAACCCTAATCACATTTGACATTTGATTGCTGAAATAAACACTTCACATTACATCAAATAAATAGTACTTGAAAAATGTCATGGCTGTACAGAATATATTACACAAATTAAAGTATATTCACAACACGCCACTATACAAAAAATACGTGTATAAAAACTTTTCAACAGTTTCCTGGAGTGAATGTCCAACCAGAAATCTTCTAAAAAGTCTTTTAAAGTACATCAGCTGCCGGATTAGAGTGGCAAAATGAAACAGAGTGATGGATCGTGCTCTAGGAAATTGTCAAGAGTCTTACCATACAGTTTGGGCAAGGTCAAACATGACATCAGTCAAAGAATTTGATATGAAAACCAGGCTTATCCAGTTTTGTAGTGTCACCCATAGCATCGCGATAGGAAGATTAAATTAAATTAGGTGTCTCAGCAAAGTCAAATCTCTGACTCATCGTTTATGTACCCCAGGCCATCCAGACTTGAAATGTTGGCCATAGGTGTGAAGTGCTGCACCCCGTTCCCTTTGAAGACCACAGCAGAGTGATTATTGTTAGCACCACAAGGTCTCCCAGGCGCAGGTCCCAGTAGCTTACCCTCTGAAGTTGTGTTCTGAATGTGCGCGTATTCGGCCGATTGCCTCCTCGCCTGGCTTTCGCTGGAGCTCTGAGAAAACCTGAAGCATACAAAACGTCCATGACTCAAGTTCCAAGATATAACACCAATCAGGGAGAGAGACAGCAGCGACAGCAGAGCCACAGCCACCTTTAAACCTACTGTCCTCTCAGCTTCACTCTGAGTCTCAGGGGGCAGAGGGTCCTCATTCCCTAGGTGCGGGATTAGCCCCGGTGCAGCTGTACGCTGACTGTGGGAGTCTGAGGAATTTAACACCTCACTGCCAACAGTAGTGCCCACCCCCTCTCCTGGGTCAGCGCGGGGCTGTAAACGATAAACCGCCATGGTCCGTTCGTATATTCTGCCGTTGGGCTGCTCTACTGAGACGCAGGTATACAGGCCAGCATCTGATTCGGAGGCGTTCAGAATGAGGAGGCCTCCACTGTAGATGTAGTATTTGTTGTCGGAGTGAAGTGTTCGGTCAGAAAAAAGCCAGTGGACCTGTGCCAAGTTGGAGTCCGGCTGGCAGGGCAGCTGAATGTTGTTCACTGGAACTAGGGTAAAGTCTACAACTGCCACTGGCTCTGTAACACACACACACACACACACACACACAATGTTGGTCTTAACTATTACTGATAAGTAAGAGGGTTGGAAGGCAGTGCTGTATAGAAAGTCTACCCAGCAAACAAGAAAACAACGCATTCACATGTAAATACTGTAAAATATACCTGGCTGAGGACATTGAGAAACATCCCCCTCCTTTAGACTCTGAAGGGCGGTGTCTGAGGAGGAGGCTAAGCTGTAGACGGGGGAGCACTGGTCAGAGGAGAAGTCCCAGGCACAGTACGGGTCCCTGGCCAGGATACAGTCCACACAAGACTGATAGCGGCTACAGTTGCTGACTGGCATCTGGACAACACCAAACTCTGAACCTGCATACAGTTGGCCCTATGTTTGCACACACACATGGGCAGATATTATTATTGAACCCTCTCTACCTATTAGTGACAATTACATTATATTCAATTTGAGATATAAAATGAGACTTATTATAAAATATTTGCCAAGAAAAACTCAAATGTTTGTGCCTTGACATTGATTAGCAAGCCATGATGCTGTACTGCACCTATATCATAGTTACCTTGCTGGATGAGAGGCGCAGGGTACTGACAGGCTCTGAGTTTTCATACAACTGAATCTCCTCAATGATGAACATCTCTCCGGCGTAGTTGACGGCCTTCTGAACGTAGCCGTTTTCTAGCAGGAAAAAGTTCCATTTAGATATAATAATCCTCGACATATAACACATCTATTGACAAATGATCATGGCTTTGATAAACCCTCTCATTAACCATTAAGACCTTTGTAGTTCAAAGGTAATAAGAAAGTGAATCTAGTGGTGAATTTTAAAAGCTTAGGGTTTAGTTTATTTAACCACAGCGTGCATACAGAAAACTAAGCCAAGGAAGAAGCTCATCTTATGGTATCTCCACTCCCAGGTCCACGTCCCCTGTATTTTCACCAAACCTTCTTGGTATTTTGTATGAGATATCACAAGGTTTACCAGTGCCAATGAACATGACAGGATATCGCTCTCCGTCCAGTGCCAGCACACTGTCCACTACGATCCGAGTCAACATGGCACCCTTCTTGACCAGCAGTGGCCCCCCTGTCAGTGGGCGAACCGCCTCATCCATGAGGGGGCGGTCTCTGATGAACTGGAGGGTTTTGTCGGGAAGGTCCAGAGAGCGTTTCATCCCCATTGTACGTGCCACATCATTGATACACTGAAACACAGAACCACAATTTTGAATTGTGGGTTGCTGAGGGTTTTTCCAGGTAATGTGCTTGTATTTACTGTGTGTGTGTGTGTGTTGGGGATCAATGAAGTACAACAATTTAACATAGGCACACACAAAGTTTAAGCATACAAAGGGTTTTCATCAAAGATCTGCGCAGGGAGAGCGAGTGCGTAGCTGCTGACATATATAAGGATTATCTCAAGGACAAGTAAATTTAGGGAGATAGATGTCTGCACATTTTACTAAAACATATCTACTAGAGTTCAGTGTTAAGACAAGGAAATGTAAGTTACCCATTTGTCACATCGTTGGTTATTATTATAGTTCATATGCTTGTCCCTTCTGTAACCCTGTACCGGTATCAGGAGACATATGGTCTCCCTCAACATGTGGATATCTATGGTGTTGTATCAGTTCTGGTTGTTTTGTTTTGTAAAACTACAATGAAGTATTTTACTCACAGCTCCTGGTCTGGGAACGGGCAGTTCTCCAGTGTACATCACCCACTTGACATGAGAGGTCTCCACGGCAACAGGTGTCTTAAACTTCCCCTCATTGAAAATATCTCCAATGGCAGATACACTGTATGCACACACTGCAGACATGTCGGATGAGCTCCTGGTAACACCAAACCAGTCAGAGTCAGTCATGCAATCATCTGATATCTTCATTCGTTTGCATTATTGGAGCAAAAAATCTTTGAATCTTGAATTTATCAATCACTCTTCTCAATCAAATAAGAATGTTTCATGTAAAATACTACCTTATATTGCAATTACCACAAGGAAATAGACAAATTGACAAAATTATGATTTCAAAGTTTTGTACAGAATGGGTGCAATCTGTATATGTCTGTTTTTTGACCAATATATATTCCTTTTAACAAACTGAGTAGCTATTCACTTTGTGTGAAGTATAAATGCCTTTGTTGTCTTTTCAAAATGACTGCTCAGCATACGTCCTACGTCACCCTTACGTCAACAGTCACCCTGAACCATAAAGCCACACGATTCGACAGTAAGTACTTACGACTGCGGAGTGAAGACAGCATAGAAGACGCTCTTCCTCCAGTCCTGGTGCTTCAGCAGGAAGACATCTTGGACAATGCCAGGCAGGCTGGGTTCAGGGAAGGAACAATCTAGACGAGCTTTCAGGAACGACGTCCATTTCCTCTGCAGCGTCCGCTGGCCGCCCATATCCCCCTAAACACAAGGAGTATCAGAGAGACCACTCAGTAGTGTGCATTTCTGCTGCTGCCCATATTCCCTAATCCACAACAACCAAACCTTTATCAGACAGGGACAATGAGGCCAAAGTCAAATTTGACAAGAATCTCATCAATCTCTACGTCTGGCCAAGATATTCAACTTACAACGCTCAAATAATTTCTTTGGAGAGAGCAAAGACAATGGTTTGTACAGACTGTGTACAAAGTACTAGTGATGGCCTCTATTCTGCACTCCT
>OOFE01022172.1:0-11770 GCA_900323365.1 Monocentris japonica | reverse complement strand
CTATTCTGCACTCCTTTTATCTTTTTATCTATCAAATACCTTGCAGACACGGGCCACTCGTGACACTGTGAGTTTGCTGTAGAAGTCGTACTCCATGGCATTCTCACTGAAGAACAAGTACACCTTATCGTCATCACCATCAGGACTATTGACACTTTCGCGAACAAAGTCCATGTAGACAAAGTTGGGCTCTGAAATCACGCAACATGAAAGAAACACTTGGGACAAGGGCAGACGATTCAAAATGCTTCCTTTGATCTACATTGGTAGAACTCCCCCGTGCACCTACAGGTATCCATCTACTGTATCCTGCATTAGTACTGCTGCTGCCACTCACATGTTGTAAAGTAGAACTAACCAGGCATATTACAACACAACACCCATGTTAAATGGTTAGTTACCACTGCCTACTAACACTGAAGCAGGAACTCTCACCACTAAGCCAAGAGCTCTTAAACTCGGTGCGTAGAGCCATGGCTGAGCTGCGGAGAACCACAGGCTCAGAGCCCAAGAAGTTGATGGATGTAGCAGAATACAGGTCATTTCCTGTTGGACAGGAACAAGGGATAAGTCAAAATTACTGGAAATCCATTATTTAGATTTTGTTGGAACAATATGTCATTTATTATTATTAGATAGTTGCAATAGCAAATATCTTGGTTACATGTATCATCTACTTTGTGCTCAGGTCTTGTGGCGGGTCAAATCTGCACACAGTTTTCATGTATCAAACTCATACATGTTATATTATATATGTTCCTTTGGCAGCAAACCGAGACCAGACACTCACCAACCATGAGGGAGGAGTATCTCTGGAAGGGATCAAAGGGACACTTCCCCTTTCCCTCTTCCTGCTTTCCCTCCAGACGCAGCTGTCCGTCAGAATACGTCTGCCAGGAACGAGGAAGAAGGAGTGAGAGAGTTGTTGAGAGAGAGAAAAAAAAACACAAAGAACTTGTGTGCCATGTACTAGGATTCAGGACAACATAATAAACATTAGTTTAGCTCAGATCATTCAAGCCGATAATGTGTTTCTCACCAAAGTGAAGGTAAAAGGGCAAATGTTACTATGCCATGTGAACAATACCTGGTATGCCATGATAGTATGCCTCAGTAAATATTCAGATAGGGACAACTGTCAGTTTCATGACCGAGATGACAAACACCATCTAAGCTATTCTCACAGACAGAGGTTCTGCCTGTAGCAAGTCCTCCCAACTAGTCGATATGCAATACATACCATATAATCACAGGTAGGACTGAACGCATTTGTCCCACACACATACATTCTAGTGCCATTCACTGTGTGCAGGGTCCGAATGTAGTTACGGCATTCCACCTGCAACAGGATACAGTGGAGGGAATGCCAAGGTCAGAGGTTTGTTAGTTTAGCCACAAAAATACAAACATGCAGAGATAGATAGACTGCAGTAGCTGCCTGGAGTTGAGTTGGTGAGCGCAGGTCAAGGCTGCGTATATGCATTTTCCTCTCATGCCTTTATTTGGACGTTCAGTAAGAAGATGTTTGCAAGGCACTTCAAAGAGGAATCTGCTTAAAAGACTTAAAAAAGGAAAAAAATATACTCCCGTATAAGTGCTTTACAAATGTACAGAGATAAATTGTATGGGGAGTATACTGCTTTCAGTCAGCAGTCATCCTCTAGGGCTGTATCCTTGTACCACAAGTAGGAAATGAATGCATGGTGGAGTGTGTGTGAACTTTGTTTTAAAATGACCTATTTTACAAACCTCAGCCTGTTTTCCCTTGTATGTGCACTCTCTCTGTTTCTCTTCGGTAACTCGCCAGTAAGCCTGCATCAACAGAGAAGTGCCTTGTCAGAGCAAGCTGGATGAGATGACAGTCTAGCTGCAGCCTGTTTCGCCTCATCCAACTCGTTGTTTGCCTCACGTGTATGCCTAAGGCCAAAACTTGTCAGTACACTATAGATGGGAGTTCGCCAGTTGTGTGACTATGTTTACGAATGAATCGACAGACAACTGTAGAGTCCAACAAGGCCACGACTCAAATTCTTCATGCAAATGTTTATTGGCCAACCATTCAACACTGTTTAACTGGCTGCTGAACGGATAGAAATTGCAGGTATTATATTACTGTAAGCATACTTTGACCCTAAATCAATTTTTTTTCCCACCATCTTTGTTCTTTATTATTGTTACTGGTTCCTCTCTGTCTTATTAAGCAGGAAAACGCTGTAAGGGGCTCGTGGTAGATGTGTCTCTAATTCTGGCATGAATTTAAAGCACATCATGGGTTACTATGAAAGTTACCAGTCATCTCAAGACCTTTGTTTATAAACTGGACACATAGGATAGAATAACCTGCGTAATCTGTTTTTTGAAATATTGAGTGATGAATTTTAGCAAAATGCTTCCAACTAGACACTTAAGCAATAAGCCACAAGAGGTTGTGCTTTACATGAAATGGCTGTAACTCACAAAAAACACAAATGTTGATTAAAACTTTTAGTAGCAATCTATAATAATAATAGTTTCTTAACAGTTCTTTTGTCAAGCAACTCAATTCTAGCATTCTAGTTATATGGTCACAGGTTTGTCTCATATTCCAACAGGACTCAGCCAACCAGAACTGACAGAACGATACATTTTATCAATAGCATTTTGAAATTAAACTCTTCATATGGTCTTACTGCAGCCTTTCTGACGGAGATGTTGTTGATGTCCAGTGCATACACGGCCTCTCTGGCCCCCAGCAGCAGCAGACCCAGGTCCTCTCGCATTAGCATTGTGGAGTAGTTCCAGATCCCCTCCTCTCTGAACAACTTTAGCTCGTCTGAACAGGAGACGCATCAAATCTCATTAGTACACGGTGTTTCCTTTACATTGAAAAAACTGATTCAACAGCTAGACAAAAAGCAAACAATGAAGTGTCATCATCTGGCTTTTTTTCTCAGCCTGCCCAGAAATCAAGAGCAATTACAATTGCATTATTTGTCCATATATCATGATGTAAATATCCAAAGCAGAGCCATTCTTAAACTGCAACACCTACAGGAGTAAACCTGGGTTAGATGACTTACTCTGGTAGGGGATGCTCTTTCGTGGAACACAATACTGAGTGCTGACTGCACTGTATGAAAAGGAGAGGAACAATCCACAGAGAGTGCTCAGGGCATGGAGAAGAGACATGGCTTAGAGTCCAGATGTGTCTAAATGTGGAAGAGCTGCACCGTCCTGCTCCGCCACCAAAGCGCCCAATCAGAGACAGAACATGGTCGAGGGTCCCTGGTTGACGATTCAGCCCAGAAGGTTTGGCTGTTGTCTTTTTTACACTGTAGTGATGTTGCTGTGTTGAACATGTACCACACTGGCACAGATCATCCCTGTTTACAAAGAGCCTCTAAAAGCAGTTCATCAGATTAGGGTGGATTTTTAGCGAGGCCAGTTCAGTGCAGCTCAAATTGCTTCAGTTCAGTTCAGTTTGAACAATGTGAAAACCCGCTGGGTGTCCTGTCCAGCTGATGGCTATGTTGGTGTTAGCCTCCAATGCAGTGCTATTGAGCCACTAGTGTCCTCTCTGCAAGGTGGTACAGAAGCCATGCTGCCACAGCTACTGGTGAGGGATGTTGGAGGAGAGCTTCTTCATGCTGGTCCACCTAGGAAGAAGACGAAAAAATGTATGAAATACAAGTGACATGGAGAATAAGAGAAAAAGAGATCTTAGATGATCGGTCAGATCTTTTGCCAAAGCACTATGACTCGTCCCTTACACTCCTTACTACTGTCGCACTCACTATGAGTCGCTCAGGACAACTAAATACCTAAAATGTGAAGATGCAGCGAGAATGACAGAGAGAAAAACTCTGCTTGCTTGCTGATGTTTTTACGCATGCTTGTCAAAAACAAAATGGGGGACAAATATAGCAACGGTACAACATCAACAGCTAGCGACAAATAGAGTTATAGGTACTAAACACCTAGCTTCTGCTGAAAACGTCACAGAGGAAACCACTGTTAAAGTGAAATGCAGCAAAGGGGGCCATGCTACCCACCACCCCCACTCTCTTCCTCCTCAGCTCTCTCTCTCTCTTCCTGTCCTCCTCCCTGATAAAAGCCTGCTTCCTCTGGTCTCAGAGGGGTACAAGCAGCGGAGGGGATCTGCTCAGGTTTGGGCATGCAGACGGATCACAGTGATAATACACTACTTCAGCACGCAAACCCTCCCCTGGGATTCATGCTGAATTGAGACTTAGCAGTTATTTGGCGAGTTTCATTCTGTTTTGACTACACAAGTGCCACAGCTTCATTCAGAATGCATCAAGTTACTTTCTCCCAGAATAACACATGAAGTATGCTTAAGAGCAGACTCACAAGGCAAAAGCTATGCTCTTCTCTTCTGAGGATATTCACAGCTGCGCTCAAAAACACCACCACACAGCTTGTGTGTGACTGTTATTCAGATTTTAGCTCGTAGAACAAAATACAGCACAACACATAGAGATGCATACTTTGAAACACTCCTCACGTCTCTGTCCAAGTGGTTGTCGTCCCATGACAGCATCCAAATCTGTCACCTATACTGTTCCCTCAAAAAACAACCACAGGTTTGAAGGTAGGTTTTGCAACTAACTGCCATGCTCCCACCTTGTTGTTACTTGACGCAGTGGGACGAGCTGCTGCACGTATGGAACTGCTCATCTGTTGGCAGAGCGAGGATACCTTGCATACTTTACCCCTTGGGCTCTGGGGGGCTGTAGGTTGGGCACTACAGCTGGTTGGGATGACTGCAGGTTGTTATTCACAGTGTGTGACAGATATCTCCAAACGGTGTAGACAAGCAGGTATGCCTACAATAATAGAACAGAATACTGCAGTTGTCCCTCTTTTCTCTTCCCATGTTGTTTTAGGGCCACACTCACACACTGACATGTGCATGTGGGGTGGAAGGGGAGGGGGAGATGCATAGCTGAAGTTTTTACTAGGCATACAGTCTGGAGAGGAGTCACTAGTGCTCTTTTCTTACAGGCCATAAAACCCATACATATAATGGTCTATCAAGTTAAACTATTTTAAAGTAACCACAAATGAAAGAGCTTTTCCTGTCTACATTTCACTGGACGAAATACACAAAAATCCTACAGTGTAAGTAGGATCACAGGATAGTACAGCAATCTCAATTGCATTCAAATAAGAGCAAAGGTTTTCACTGCTTCAATTTTAGGATTTCAATCTCTCTCTCTCTCTTTCTCTCTTTGTTTTTTTCTTTCTTCTTTCACAATGGTGTGAAATCCAATGGAGTGTTTCTTTTACAGGGAACCAATGCTTTTTCCTGTACAGCCAGCAAAACCTGCTTAAGGATTGGTCATGAAGCACACCACTGCACACTAGTTATATACTTTGTGTAATTTCCTATTGTTCTTTTGTAGGATATACCTTATCACACACACACACACACACACACACACACACACATATACACACACATCATAGATACATAGAAATGAACTATTTAGTAATGATTTTATTTTGTGATAACAAAAACACAATAATGTAAGGTCTTCCTACAATGAAAAATACTATTCAACACTTTTCTTTTGGCCTACACTTGTTCCTCTTGAAAGTCAACTTGATATTTGAAGCACTGGCTGCATTTAAATTCAGTATAGCCACAACAATATCACACGTGTCAGTGTAAACAAAGATGAAAAGCTTCCACAAAACCAAAACAGAAACAACAAAATCACATCTAACCAGGATAGTCTACCAAGCAAAGGTCCTTACAAGGTGAGTTTGGAGGGGGCTTGGCAGATCATTTTATTACAGTCAAACAATATAGCAAAGGCTAAAACGTCTGCTCATAAACTGGTGTCATATGCTGAAGAAGCCCTGTGGCAATATCTCTAGAGACCTAGACCTCTTGAAGCATGAAGATATTTATAGACTGTACTAGTGCCTGAACAATTTCTAGGAAGCACTAATCTGGCTACTCAACAAATTAGTGTTCCCTACAAAAGAAAAGCCCCAAACAACAGCATCTGAAACCAGCACAGACAGGCACAGCTTTGTCATTCACATGAATCATAACAAATCCAGATTCAAAGGCGTGTGAACAGTCACACACCTGCAGTGAGTCCTGACTGTGTCGGCCTGCTACGTCTGTCACTGATTAACCAGAGAGGCGTTAAGGGGCTGACTAACTGGCCAGCTAGTTGGCTGGCTGAATGGTCACTTTTACTGACTGGCTTGTTGTCTGTCTATCTGCAGTCTTTCATGTCTGCCTGCCTGTCTGATTGTCTGACTGTCTGACTGTGAGCTGAGCCGCTCACTGGCAGGCTAACTGTTGGGTTGGATGGCTGGCTGTGATACAGTATTCCATCATGGGGGCCTAAACAGGAAACCGGTTGTGGGAGGGCGTTCACCTTTGACACTCCTTGTGTCACAGACGCTGTTGTGAAACAGTCACTGGAAAACACACCCCAGTTCAACACCAGGTTATGTTTTTGCTAGCTCAGATGTTTAAAACAAATCATTCTTTTATAATGATAACAACAGCTTGCCATCTTTTGTTTTGAGGTGCAAGAGAGTTGCTATTAGATGACATAATAAAACAATACTTCAGAACAGGTTTTGGGTATGGTTTTCAAAACAGTTATGGCATGTGTCATTTTATCGAACTAATCTAATTACTGACAAATAACCAATAAATGAAAATGAAGATGAGCTTTTACAAACAAGAGAATAAATATACAACAATCTATTCTGTAAAAGACAAGCATACACACGCACGCACGCACGCACGCACGCACGCACGCAGAGGCAAGTCTCAGCAGGAGCTGGGACACAAAAGGAAAATATGAACACCCTAAAATCTCAGTCTGCTCTATCTGCCTCCTGGGTAGTGTGACAAGTTCACTGACAGATGGGAACACCCAACTGGAAACCGAGCCATGTTCAGAAAATAACATGTTGCAACATCTAGATTTAGATCAAAAGTGAAAACATTTTCAACTAAAACTGAACACAGGTTGGCATTTTAATGATCTTTAAATTGACTGAGGCCAACTCATTCAACTTTGCAAAGTTGATAGTATGAACACTTACAGGTGTGGGTGTACAGGTGTATTAGTACAAGTGGGCAAAACAAACATAGATTAAAAGTGGCAAAGACACTGCTATCATTATAACGTGTGGACTTTAGATCAAGATTTAGTGGATACTGAATGCTTTTCTCCACCAGAACAATTAGTCTCTTGCTTCATAGGGACTTGAATGGTTCGATATATGTGAATATAAAAGTTTACACAGCCATAAAACTGATGAATTAATAAAATTTCTCAATTGGTATCATGTCTTTTTCACACACAAGTTTTTCATTTAGACCATTCCACCACTTTTTTGTTTGCTGCTGTGATTCTCCAGACTCTTAATTTACCAAGCTTCTCAAAGTAGGCCTACTGGTAGACAAAACTGATTTATGGTCAGTGCTCTTGCGACATCAAGCAAACCAGCCATCCCATCACAAGAGGCCAAGTGAAGGTGTATTGGTTTATCCATGCTAATCTACAGAACGTAGAGGAAATGTTCGTCAACACCAGCTTAGACCACACAGTACAAGTGTATGATTTGTGGTCCTGCACTGTGCAGTGTGCCTTGACACTGTGTGACCCCAACTGTGCAAGAGTAGCACAGCTAAAATTGGGCAATTCCCTGGGCAAGTGCATTGACAACGCTTAGTTCCACTCCCTGAGAAAGTCACACATTGCCACATCCTAACCAGCCACAAAATTGTACACCATTTTTATGTTTCAAGAAAACTCCATTGGATTCAACCATCACTAAATTGTAGACAAAATGGAAAACGAAACTAATTGTACATTTTTAAAGGTGGTTTTCTTTTTGTACGCTATTTATATAGTAAGATTTTTTTTTTTTTTAACATTTGGGGTTCAGTTTCCCAAAAGTTCTTTTCATGGGTTTTCAATGGAGAAAACCAGTCTGTATAACCTGCCCTCATAGTTTTTTAAAAATTCAGTTTAGGGCATATTGTTGGTCCATCGGTATTATTCTAAATCATTAGGCTACATATTACTCCTTAAGAGCTCTACAAGTATTTTAGCAACCCCATCCTGAACGTTACTGAACGCCTCTTGGAGACGAGCAAGATCTCTTCCAGTATTAGTAATACAGTGGTGTCAGTAAGTAAGTATAATGGTTAGTGGTTACAGTGCTGTACGTAGGCAGCCTAGACGCGTACTGCTTAGCCTGGCTCTCGGCTGCTATTATTAGATTAGTATATCCTATAATCTTAGATAAGACTGAGACTTTATAGTGCGCCTATCAGCCATAGGTTGCCGATCCAATTCCCTGAGCTCCGTGGAAAAGCCTATGGGACTCATCCTGCATACAAACACCACGTCACAACAGCTCGTGTACAGCTCAAACGTGTTACTTACCGAGAGTTACAACGCGCGGGTCTACAATAGAAATCTTGTTGAGTGTTTTTTTTTCTTTGTTGTTTGTTTTTTTTTTCGTCTTAGATCCGGCTTGGTTTTCTGCTCCACCTGTAACGTTCACTCCAGTAGGAGCGATCATCTGGGCTGGCGGGACACACCAGTAGGCTGTACCTGGCTGAGGGACCGGATCATGTGACATTTGATAGTTCACTTTAAAAAAAAAAAAAAGAAGGCTTTTGGCACTTCAAGCAGTTGTAAGTACAACACATTTTTGTGTTCTTTTTTGACTGTGTATTTATTTCATCTGTTGATACCTGTGCTTTATTTAAGCATAGTTTGATGTTATTATGATATCCCTTACGAAAAGAATTGTACAATCATATGCTACATTTTAGAAGGATATTATAGGCTACAAATGGTACAGCAAAACTATCAACTGTATATTCTTTATCCTATCATACAATATAATATACAGTCACACAACCGATTGACAATTTCAGATTGCAACAAAATTAAAGGCACCGAAAATAGCAAATTGACACAATATACTTCTATTGTACATTAAGTAGAACACACAAATATTATCAAGTGCTGAAAAAATACAAAACAAATGCAACGTTTTGTCCCCAAGTTTTTGACAATACATGCCATCTAGTGGAACAAAATGGAGTAAAACAAAGCTCAAGGCTGAATTAACTGTTTGAGATTGGAAATGCCAGAAAAGAAAGACCTTAAAACATAGTCCCAGTCTAAAACAATCTTTAAATTGAGTTTCCTTTTGAATTTGCTTGTGTTCAGGAAAGCATATCTCAGTTATCCCTGCTACTATGAGGAGTGGAATTCAGTAATTTGTGAGATCCATAAACTGTTTATGGTTTAGGGCTCCATCTGCCTTCTTGCCTCCTGGCAGTGCTCGGAGTCTGAAGGTTTTTAGAAGGAGGGACAGTCTTCAGGTTGTCCAACGGCATCCCTGGACGGGGGGAAGGCTGTCTGTTGGTTGACACCATGGAACGGGTGTTTGCATAGATAGGATTGTGTACTTCTAAATTAAAAAGTAACAGAACACACAAACAAAACTATCAGTTTCATTATTGTCTATGTCACTTTTGCAAAACCAGAGGAGTCTTACTGTGATAATACACACGTTTGAACTCAGTTTTGGTTAAATGGTTAGCAACTGAAGGTCACAGTCCTCCCTGTAATCTTCGGATGGTCTCTTGTGGGGCTCGGCTATAGAAGTGAAAATCTTCATACAGCTTGGCTGTAACCATACACGGGCAAAGATTTGGCCTATATCTGATCTCATCTGTCCTCTCGCTGTGCTGTCAAACCACACACACCACTTGCTTTCTCAGTATGGCTTCATACCTGCAAACGCATCAGCAGTGCTTCCTCTCTTAATCTCTCTCTCTCATACATCTTAACTCTGTGTCTTTGCCACGCTCTCTCTTATCTCTCTGATACTTTGCAGACATGAAGCAGCCTCAGCCTGACAAGTTTCTTTCGATGCAGATCTAAACTGAATGGAACTTTTTGCCCATGACATCTGTGAAACCAGCCAAGTACGCCTTTTGATCACTTGCGCCCTCTCTCTCGTCATGACAGTTTTCCTCTTTCCTTTCAGCTAGATACATTTCTTGATCTACAGATGTTGCAGCTCTCCAAATGTGTCTCAAATCAGATTAGACACCAACACACAGATTAGACTGACACCTGACACCACAAATTGAAAAGGGAGACGGATACCTCTGGGGTTGTTCATTCTTCTCAGTAAGACGCAGACAATGATCACTAGTAGTACTATCAGAGATGATGCTCCCAACGCTGTCCAAATCCTCCAGTCATGAAGCAGAACTTGATCTGTGAGAGGTACAGTTTCTGTGGGCGAGAGAAAATAACTTTGTTTGTCCTGAAATGTGACTGATAGTTATCAAGATTTGGAAACAATTTACTTTAAGAAGACCATACTCCAGTTAACCTGTATATTAACCTATGGGAAAGTATTGCATGTACTTAATAATACACAATGATACTGTGTTAGCACTGTTTGTACAATATTTGATCACTGTAAAATAGTGTTGTTGAATAGTTTAATCTGTAGCCACTCGACAGTATGATGACTGCCTTTTTTCACATTGCATTGGGTTCTAAAAGTGTGTGGTGATTGGCATGAGCATTAGGTACACACACACAGCACACACACACACAAACACACACACACCTTGTTCAGCCGTCACTAAAGCATTGGTTGTACGTTCCATCTCTGCTGTTATGGGGGAAAAGTGGCACTTTAAGAAGTTTTCCAATATTTACAGTACTTATATAGCGGTTATAGTCGGTTAGGATAAAAGCGTCTGCTAAATGCCTGTAATGTAATGTAATGTAATGTAATGTATTCTTCATTGTAGGCGTTTCACTTACAACTAATACTTACTAATAACTACTTCTGTTCCATTGCTAAAAGTTTGTTCATGCTTGGGAATCTCTACTATGACTTTGCAATGGTACCATCCACTGTCATTGTATCCAACATTTTTTAAAGTGAAATTGGACCACACGCCATCTTGCTCTTGATCCTTCAATTCCTGCTTGACGGATTTGTTATAGACCTCAGTGAGGAGTTTGTGAGAGCAGTTCTTTGAGGGTCCAGTAGGGCTGAAACACCAGTCCACCCTAACTTTAAGCTCTGGTTTAAAACTGCAGCTCAGAGTCAGAGACGATCCAAGAGGAACTTCCACTCTCGTTGGTGGTTCATCCAGAATCAGACAGCTTGGAGTTGAGATCGCCATGGTTGCTGCTGATAGATAGATAGATAGATAGATAGATAGGTAGGTAGGTAGGTAGGTAGGTAGAGAGAGAGAGAGAGAGAGAGAGAGAGAGAGAGATAGATAGATAGATAGATAGATAGATAGATAGATAGATAGATAGATAGATAGATAGGTAGGTAGGTAGGTAGGTAGGTAGAGAGAGAGAGAGAGAGATAGATAGATAGATAGATAGATAGATAGATAGATAGATAGATAGATAGATAGGTAGGTAGGTAGGTAGAGAGAGAGAGAGAGAGATAGATAGATAGATAGACAGAGAGAGAGAGACAGACAGACAGATAGATAGACAGAGAGAGAGAGAGAGACAGACAGACAGATATAGAGAGAGAGATAGAAAGATAGATAGACAGAGAGAGAGAGCGATAGATAGACAGACAGACAGACAGATAGAGAGAGAGAGATGACAGAGATAGATAGAGAGATAGACAAAACTGCAGACAGACAGCATTGCAGCTAGTGTGTGTGTGTGTGTTTTGGAAGAGACTCTGCTTAGCTGACTAAATTGAATAC
>OOFE01022170.1:0-13139 GCA_900323365.1 Monocentris japonica | reverse complement strand
TACACTTTTATTTTGTTTTGCACGCCCGACATCTTGGCACTGTAGCCTAAGCTAGCATACCTGTCTCATCGTCACCATCAACTTCTGGCACTTGTTCTGTAACGTTACCTTCACACTCAAGCCGCGAGCTTGTTTTAAACATAAACAAGCTGCCGAGTTGGGCACATTTGGCCGCATCAGCTTTTAAAGCTTTTTTTTTTTATTATGGCCTTTTCAGCTCCCCCTTTTCTCTTTCGATTCTCCATCTTGTCTTTTTAATCTACTACTACTTATATTTCTCTTTCTTTCAGGGGTCACACGGCGCGTGTGTCCAAGCAGAGCTAGTCATGCTGTCGTGTGAAGTTGATGTTGAATCAAAGTCCTAAACGTACTCGCAGTAATTGTCAGAGTTTTTAAAGGACCTAACGCAACAGTCTACATGATCTATTTATAAAATTATGTTTACCGACCCTGACACCGGCCCTTGTGGCCCAACAACCAGCCCGGCCCACCGGGAATCTTCCCATTTCTCCAGAACCACTTCGTGCCTGTATATCCACGTCAATACATGCTCAAGGGTCATTATATAGACCTATGGTATCCCAGACAAGTTTCTGTTCGCACAGTGATAGAACATTAACTAGCTTTGAAGCAATTTCCCCAAAATCTTATATTTGCTCGAATTCCATTGTTAAACATTTTATTTATTTTTTTTAGTTAGTTTATTTGACAGGGACAATGCACATTTATTAACATGGCTGTGAATGTGACAGATTTGCTACAAGGCTAATTTTCATCTACAATTCCTGCGTTGTGGAAATTATAGGGCCCTACCATACATAAACTCAGAGAACCAAAGTGTACCTTGATTATACCATGGTTCTCTAATATGCAGACACTCAAAGAACCAAAGTGCATCTTCTTAGGTATCTTCTTAAACAGAGAGAAAGGTAAGAGGAAAGGGAGAGGGAGGGGGAGGCTATAGAAAGCACAGTTGTGAGAGCAGATATTTTCTTTCAGAAGACAAGATAATTCAGAGCAGAACCACTGTTCTATATCCTATTACATGGATCTTTCTTGGAGAGAGTACAGTATGTCCTATGTAGATCTCAGTAGTGGTTTGTCAACTTGGAAATCTCTTCAGCTTAAACACTGATATCTCTGGAACTATTTATATGTACCTGTTTCAATTGCGAATAACTACCTTTATCGCTCTGTCTTTGTTGGGACATACCGCTTCAGTACTTGACACCCATTTTGACAGCTGTATGAAGAAAGTGTCCCTTTACTGTGGTCGACTGTGCTGTTTTAGTTATGGCGTCAATTAGGACAGAGGTAAGAGGTCCCTTGTAAGTTTACTTCCCTTTCAGTTCAAGTATCAGTGTGTGATTAAAAAAACTGATGAGTCATTCTCTGATCTCCACGAATGCTTTTTGATCATGATCACAACCAACAGCTCAGAAGTTATAACTTCCTGCAAATCAGCCTATATTGACAACTGCTCCCTTTACGGCTCGCTTCATGTTTGATGTTGTCAATGTAAAGTGAGACACGTCACTTCCAGTGTTGTATACTCTCCCACTGGGAATACCCCTCTTTAAATGTGTCTCTCTCTGTCTCTCTCTCTCACTGTCACTCTGTCAGTCTGGCTCTCCCGGTTCGGGCCTTTATTTGATGTAAGATATAAGCAGACATGTCTTCATAGCAGAAACACAGAGAGAGACAGAGCGAGAATAAACTTTCTAGCAAGCAGGCTAAACTTTTCTGTTGAAGAAAATTTATCCTAAATCCTAAAATGTTTCATCCATCTCCAAAGGGTTTCCCTGTGAGCAGTATGCTCCTTATGGATGGTGTGTGCAGTGCAGTAAGCAGACGGATGACAGATATAGAATTGGGAGGGGGCTAAAGTGATAAGTGTGGAGATTAGGATAATCTGTGTTATTTCTGTTCAGTGGTTTGTTCGTGGTGTTTGCGCATGTATGTGTGTGTGTGTGTGTGTGTGTGTGTGTGTGTGTGTTCACACAGAAAATAGATGCATGTCATGGAAATCCCTCATAAGTAGCTGAGAAAAGCTCTTACTTGACCTTTTCACTACAGACTCTGCATACTTGACTCTGAATCTCCACGAGGCATGTGATGAAGCCTTATTTGTCATATTTGGTTGAGGAAAGAAATACCATTCATAGCAGACATCCTGTAACGATGCCTCGCGTCAATTCATTCATTACTAACTAGTGAAGCATTAAGGGCTCTTCCACTTTCTCATCCCCAGAGTTAATGTTCTGGTGGATGGATTTGCTAAAGGGAGCACCCGACACCCATCTGTCTGGATGATAGCTATGCTCAGCTATTGCTTAGCTTGTAATACAAATCCAAACACATCTTAACAATGTATTTTTTCTTGTCTGACCATTGCTATATTACAGGTGCACTATAATCTGCTCACACTGTGATAAAGTATTAATATGGATGTCCATGCATGACTATAATACAGTGTAGATTATGCAGCATGTCACTGTAAAGCTGTCATGTAGTTAGTCATGATGTGTAGCATCATGATTAACTTAGTGAGAGTGAGACTGGATACTGCGCTGTTGTCCCAGTCTGGGTCATATGAAGAGGACTGGTTATAATGCTGTACTGCAATGGTGAGGCCCTATTTCCACTGTTGTAGGATCCTAGTTCTAAAACACAATGGGTCTCATTCATGGAACGTTCGTACGATGAGATTTACGAACATTTCTAATGATGAATCAGACTATGTTCGCCATTTCAGCCTATTAGGTCTTTTTTAAGAATAAGAATAAGCCTATGAATAAGAGTAAGAATAAGCCTTTTTAAGAGCCTTCCTGTATGTTTCCAAACACACAAACAAATTCCCGCATGTTTCCAAACACACGTAGGATTTGATCATACCAACAAACAAATTCAGAAACAAACAAAATGATGAATCAGACTATGTTCGTAGAAACATTCGTACGAATGCTTTACAATCAAATCTGATCGTACGCACGTTTCGTGAATGAGGCCCAATAAGAATGAGAGTGGGCATCCTGGGGCCTGGCTGATTGACCAGCTTACAAATCCATAAGATGCCATGTTCTTGCTTCTCCTTTAAATATTTTACATGCGGTAATTTTTTTGCCTGCTATAATTAGCAATGTTTGATGGGCTCTGGGGCCTGTTTCTGGGTTGTGGTGGCAGGCAGCAGTGGCTTGGGTAGATGTAGCATGCCTTAGGCCTCGCCCTACCCTCCCTTGTAGCTCTCTCAGCTCTTCATTTCTTTCCTCCATCCAGCCCTCTGTGATAGGCAAAAGACATTGATTTAAGTCCTGGAATAATGTTCTTATCAAACTACAGGTTTCCTACATCAGACAATGGGAAACAAAATAAGTCATGAGGGAAAACAGATGGTCTCCAGAGTATTGAAATATGCTTGTAGGATTTTGAATCATTATTTCTACACATATACACTTGTATCCTAACTTGCATCCACTTGATCCTCTATCTTCTAATTGTGCTAGCAACACACAGGCGCAATAACTTTTACTCTGAAATATGAGTACCTTTTGCATTTGGAGATGTCAGTCATGTGTACATGTTTTCTTGGAGCTGATGTTGTTATTTTGTTACCATTGCTCAGGTTACATGCACAAATCAATAGAACATCCCATTCAACCTCCTCCTCATCCATAAATACATTTCGTTTTTTTTCCCTGATGCACTTATTTTATTCCTGATGTACTGAGCCGTCCCCCATATAGAATAGAATTTCTGATATGTATCACCCTTGAAAGAATTTATCTAAAAGCATACGTTAATGGATTTCTCTCCATCAGCTCTCAGGGCAGTGCCAAGATAGCCTAGCCTTTTGACATGAATAAATCAAACAGGATCTTTTTTTTCTCCTGACTATAACTTGATGCACCACTGTATTTTGACATGTGGTTTGAAGCGTCCTTTGACTCCTCTGACATGAAGAAGCCTTATTATTCATTGGCAAGCAACTTAAGACATAATATGTGCCACAACATACTGAGATTTTGATTAAAGAGATGCAGTCTTATAGCTCTCCAAATAAAACCTTTTATTTTTTTTTTTTTTACTTTTCAAGACAATTGGTGTTTCAGTTCTTACACCATTACCAAACACAACTCCTTTCCTGTGTTTTCACAATCCACGCAAGTGTGACCCTTTGCACTGCGAGGGCTCCTGCTCCAGGCGATGCTGCTGCTGCGCACGCTGCTCTGAATGGTAGAGCATAGCTTAAGACAGAACAGAAGTGTTGAGGTTATCACACTCACACGACCAAAATAGATGCAGAGACGGTGAGGGAGCAAGGTTGGTGGTACTGTGTGATATGCTCAGTGGAAGGACGAGAGAATACTGGGGGCAGACAGTGCCAAAAACACATTATGGATGTGCAGTGGTGTTCCCATTGAAAGCATACGAGGATGGATTGGGGAAATAGATGGATAGCTGAAGATGTGTCTCTAGTTAAAATATTGAGTGGTGACTTCTCCAGTTAAACGAATGCACTGATAAATGGAAGGGTAGAAGACGGCGATTCCAGAGAAGAGCAGTGTCTTTTACTGTTTTGTGACTCTGTGGGTAAACCTGACCCACCATCCTTTCTTGCCCTCCACCCAATCCCCTTTTCATTTCTTTTGTGATATTGAGGGTTCTAGACATTAGTAGTTGGTGTTAAGGATCTCTGTCTGTTGAGGTCACGTCTGACCACAACTCTGTTCTTTTGTGGCTGATTAGTGCCATGCACCATTTCCATGACGTATCTTAGTGATGCAAATATCTGTCCTCTAAACAAGGAAAGTCTAAAAATGTATACTTGTCGATATGGCGTCACCTCATTAAGGTTTAGCTTGTGAAGTGATACAAAAATCAAGCTGTAACAACTTATTTATTAGAATGAAACCAAATAACACAAGATGAATGACAGGCATGGACAGTATGATAGACTGTATGTTTGTCTTCCCCAATCATTACAAATTATGTTCGACAACAAAATCAATATCAGGAAGAATGGCAAAGGTTAGTTTTATATATTGCTTTGTGTTCTGTTTCATTTGGTTTTCTTTTCATTTTCATTGATGATTTAGAAATCAGTTGTGTGTATTTTATGCTTTGCCTGTCACCTGCGGACAGCAATACATGCAGTGATGAAATAATGATTTCCGATCCAAAATTGACACTGCTCTTTGTTATATTCATAAGTCACTCCTTGTCTTCTCCCTTTGTAAAGGTCCCATCGATTGCCACCTGGCTTTTAATCAAGTCTCTGGCTACAAAGTACTGTGCCGTCTCATGAACTAAACGCTGTGCCTTGGAGCTGAGGATTCAGGGACATTTATGCAAGGGGAAAATGTTATTGCACTTTTGACATGGGATACATTGCTTTGATGTGAGTCAGAAGGAATTGATATTTGTTACATCAATGACAAAACATTTTATCATCCTCAATTGGAAAATCTTTTCTTCTCTTCTCTTCTTTTGTAGTCTATTATAGTCTGTTTTACAGAGATATACATACATGTTAGCATCCTAGAGGATACTGTATGTTTACTGAAGCTTTGAAATGATGTCAGCTCTAGTTATTACGCGTATGGAATATTGTTTGCTGAACTATACCTTTATCAACATGATTGCGTTACAGCCATCTGAATCCCAATTACTTCCACCAAACTGCTTTTCTTTGGGGAAGAAAGTGGCATTGTAAGTGTACTAAAATATTCCATACTATCTGTTAAGACAAATATTATCATGACGTTTTTTATGACTTGAGTATTTTATTTAAAGACAACTTTTTGGGTGGATTCAGCCGTTTTTGAGAAACATTCAGAAAATACAAGGCGGCTAAATCCCAGTAAATTCCCATTACATGATACAATTATTTTGTGAAATCCCAGTTCAACTGTAATTTTGTGATTAAGAAAAACCAAGAGAGATCTCAAAGGAGATTTACAAGACGATGTTAAGCAGGAGAATTCCAGATTTTCCTGGAAGCAGTTTTGTCATCCTTCAATGTAAGAGCCAGCGGTGGATTTAATCCCCTCAAATTAGTCCCTTGCTAATCCTTGCTAGCCTTAAACAGAGGTCACTCATTGCCATGTCCAATTTGAAGATGCATAAAGGACACTTTCTAATTGCGTGTCCAAGGCCCACAGCTTGATGATGAGCAATTCTTATGCATGCTCCTTTCTTTGCACATCAAATTCAAAACGTCAGCCTACTGTACACACATTAACCTGACAGGTTTCAATGGTGTAAATCCTAAATTTAAGTAAAACACATTTCTGATCATTTCTATGACTTTCGTACACATAATACATTAACTATAACACGGAAATAAACCAACAGCAATTACTACTTGTTGATTAATTTGTTATATTTATCATTCAAGGGTAAAGTTGAAGTCTTTACAAGGGTATTCATGGATGTCAATATGCAACTAGCTGCACTTGGCATCTCGGTATTTCCTAGGTTTACATCCAAATCCTACTCTACCGTAGTGTACTGTTGAATGGCTGGGGGAAGCCAAATGTGAATGAATGCAGTGCTGGCTGGACATGACCAGCGGGTGACCTTGTGCCACTATCACATCATATTTTGGCCATTAGTCTACTGTATTAGAGGATTATGGTGACCTGTGCCCCCCCCATACAAATTTAAGCTTGATGCACTTAATTCTAAGCCTATACTGTGCGAATGCCAGCCGAGAGTATTGGCGGTGCTTTTGGCTTTCTGTCAATACTACCGACCGCCTACTGTCTTAGAGTTTGACAGTTTGGAGAGCATTCTGAAAATGCATTTAGACCCCTTCAGTGGACACAGGCTTATACAACCATTTCTTTGTAACATTAGTGAAAATATTCCCTCATGTCCATTTAACGCTGCTGCTTCCTTGCGGTGTTTTTTGATCTGCTAGCAGACCTCTGCTTGTGTCTTGAGTGTGCACTTAAAGACAATCAAGAGGAACTCTGTTTCCTTTCCCTTTGTTTCTTCACTGCCTCACCCCCTCTTTTCTGTTCCTGTGTCTCAGGGGGTTCACTGTGAGATTAACTCGTTAATTAGGATAAGGAGGAGGTTATACACACATAATTCTTTTTGGAACATGCACAGAGAAGCTTTATGAATGCATTAGATTATTTGTATTATTACAAATGGAGTCATATTGCTGACAGTGTATCACTAGGAGACACTGTTGTTGTTGTACCACATCTGTGCTATCTCTTCATAGAGTGTATTTTAGATGTAAATGTACACAGCAAGAAAAAAGCCTACTGAAACATCTCACCATTTACAGCAAAACTATGAAATCAATTCACTGAGACTACTATGTCTTCAAGTCATTGTGAAGTTTAACCTGTATGATCTTTTGACCTGACCAGCAATGTATGATCAGAGCTTCTATTATTAGAAGCTCTATGAATAGACTATAAGCCCAGGTATTGACTAGCTAGCTAGTAGACTCCTCTAACTGGTGCACCTGAAATGGTTTGTAAATCCAGACAAAAGCCACAGTGTGTCAATCAGCTGTACTTTCCACAATTTGTTCCATGCTTCCGATGAGTCAGCATGAGACAGAGGCTTTCCAGCAAGATGAAATGGTCCCTGGGAATTTGTATCTGCAGCCTTCATAGACATAATCTAACCTGAAGCTCAATCACAGCTAAAAGCTAACCGTATCACTCGCTAATTCTTTTTTCTCTCCCTTTTTTGGGGTCTTTTTTGTTGTGTTTTCAATTATGTATTGGTTGATGAAGGGAAGTGCAGACAAGCTGTCAAGCCCTCACTATTTCTGCTTGGCATGAAGCATTAGCAATTCAAGTAGGTCTAAAGTGCTACTTCCTGTTTTTCACTCTTATCCCGATCCTCCAGGAATGTTTATTACATGTGATTTCTTTCTCTCTGTCTCTGTCTCACTCTGTTGTTCTTTCTTAGTTTAAGTAATCAAATTGTGATAGACTCAAACACAGAAAAAGACAGAGAGAGACAGAGAGAGAGATGCAGAAAGATCTGCTAAATTAAGAATAAAGATGTAGGCAGCAAGAGAGGTACTGGGCACTTTGAGACAGCCATCCTGTAAGCTAGTGGCTAAATTTAGCCTTTCAGGGCAGTGCACTGTATCTCCCTGTGGATGAGTTGAAACATACAGGGATCTGAGCATCAGCTCAGCCTTTTGTTCTCTCCTCTACTCTATGTGTGGCCACTGTCCTTTGTGCAGAAAGGTTAGGGTGGGGTGGAGGGATGTGAATTCAAAAAGCTTTAAGAACACCTGAGGTTTAGTGGGATTCATTAGGCAGGGTTGGCTTAAGCTGGGCAAAATCCGTTAGAATTGAGCCAGGCTGCATGTCAGCACAACCCCTCCAATTATGGAACTGATACTAGTAAACATGGCTAGAAAATGGAAATGTTCAATAACAAGTGCTGCTCACCCCATCTCTTCTTCTAAATCAAATAGAATAGATTATTATTGTATGTACTGCACCTATGCTCACCTCTGTAACCCCAACACTCCATTCTACAGTCACTACAGTCACAGCAGTTTGCCTTTTCTCACTGCATTTCTTTGTCTCTTTCTCACTCTGCCTTTCTTTCTTTCTTGTGTGCACATGGAGGCACGTGGGCGCATGCACACACACACACATACACAGATGCCACCACAGACCATCTGGTCCTGGTCCTCTCCAGTTTTTCTGCTTAGGTAGCATTACAAGGAGACAGCAATGTCTTTTCAAACAATTTTTGTTTTCTATTTGGCCGTTCCTCTCTTTATTGTATCTTCAGCATGTTCTACAGTGCATTTATCACATTTATAGCTGTTTTCAGTATGGAAGTCTGTCATCCTGCATCTATCCTTCATCTAATTTACAGTACTGCAGTGGCCAGTGATGACAATTTTGGCTTTAACATTGTAAACTACTAGTACAAAATCTGAATATTGTAACACAGAAAAGGTTTTTCAAACATCTGGTTCTCAGACCATACTCAGCACCTTGGGACAACTTTCAAGAGGATACATTTTGTTTTGTCAAACATACATGGGTGGAGCAACAGTATAGCAATACTGCAGCTAGCTGGAAGTAAAATGTGCAACATCTAAAATTATTATATCTGTGGCATAACCGTAGTAATAGAATAATGTAAAATTATGTTGAATTTCTGTGATTCAACATGATTCAATGCAATCACAAGGTGGAAAATAAAACACTATTCAAAAACCACAAGTGCCTGAGTGGTCATGTAAAAATATATTTTTATGTTTAAATATGTTTTTGTCCTCCTCTCAAACGATGTTCTGTTAAACTATTGTCATTTAAATCAGCAGCACTTGCCCTGCATCAGTAACTCACTCTCCTTTAGGAATTCATGTACTGTGGAGAAATCTTATTTACGTAGAATAGCACCCCTGTAGGCACAAAGATGAATGGTTCATCACGGATTGTGATAACTTCTTCAGTTAGGAGCAGTTTATTCTTGATAAGACTTGCAGAAATGACTCATGACCACGATGCAAAGTGCAACACAGCTAAAAGTGAAACACCGTAATGGCTGGAGAACAGCATGGGTTTCACTCTAGGGCTTGTGAGCTCTATATTATTATCATCAAGGATAATCGTTTTGCTACGGCACATCAAAACATACCACACTGACCAATTATTGATACATATTAGCAAGCTTTTGTCAAAAGACCAGATGATCATCACAAATAGAGCTGAGTTAACTATGATAGCTAATCGGCAATAACGTTATCTTTCCCCTATGCCAGTGTTGTCCAGTCATGTGCCGTGGAGGGCCGAGAGTATGCAGGTTTTCACTCCAGACAAAGACTACAGCAGGTGATTTCACTGATTAGTCCCCCCTCTCTGGTTGAAGGTGTGTTAATCAGTGAAATCACCTGGTGTAGTCATTGGTTGGAGTGAAAACCTGCATACTCTCGGCCCTCCATGGCACATGACTGTACACCACTGCCCTATGCGCTGGGTTAGGCAACTCTGCTCTCTGTACATATATTTGCACAACAGAATACAGAAAACAACATAAAACTACACCAAATCTAAGTCCTTGATTACATTACAGTCATTTAGCAGACACTTTTATCCAAAGCGACTGCATTCAATGTAGGTAGCCACAAGAACTACTAGTCACTAGAAATCATAAGTGCAAAACAACCATATCTGCATCAGTTTGAATTCCTTTGGTCTACCTCAAATTCCTCCATCTTCCTATACTAATAACAATGTTTATTCTTGTTTTTGATCTTGTTCTATCAAAGGTAATTTGGGAGGCATACTGGGGTTTTTTGGCCTCATGACTGGCTGCTCTGCCACCATTGTTTGCATTACACACCCATCGTTGGCTGGTTTAGCCTGGATGGTTTTTAGGGGTGGGAGGGGCTACGGTTATAGGGGAGGAGCTTTTTAACAGCCCGTAAGAAATACATTCAGCTGAATACAGAGCTAAATACGACTAGCTAAATGGGTTAAGAATAGATGAGAATAGATTCATTCCTCCACCATATATTTTGACCTGTGGAGAAGATTACAGGTTAAATTAAAGTGAAAATCTTATACTTATCTTAGACTGCCTTTAATTATTTACATATTGTCCAACTGGTTCACTTCCAGCAGCAGTAATCTAGAAAAAAGGTTACTATTTCACACTGTCTGTGAATTTTGTTGAGCATAAAATGAACTTCTGTCATCATGGAGTACGGCACCATACCATAAGGGCCTGTCATTAAATTCATGCACAAGTAGAAAGGCAGTTTATGAGGAGAGGAATGCCGTCACCTTAAAAATAGATAACAATTATCTGAAAACCAAATCTTTCATTTAGGGATAAAAAAACGATGGCCTAATTATACAGTGGGCTTCAACAAATTGGCAAATGGGGCAGGTTTATCATCCAAAACCCGGTAATCACCGACAATCTTTTTCCAGATTCAACTTTTTTTAATAGGCGAATTACGCCTCAGCCTAAGAAAGATGATGGAATAACCAACCTGGAAAGAAGTAATGGGTTTCTCACGAAAATGAAAATCTCTGAATTAGCGGCCTAGCCAGCCACACCTGAGCCAATTCTCTTTGTCCAGGTGCAATGTCAGTGAAACCTCTCATTGCAGATATACTTTACTCACCCTGCTGATGACTATTCTAGAAACTTCCCATTAAACAGCCACACCAGCAGTAGCACTTGCCTCAGCTCATGGCATTTAAACACACTTATTGGCTGGATATTCCAAAGGCCTGTACTGCCTCGATCATTAAGTATTTCCGTGATGACCTCTCACTCTGGGGAGCCGAACCAACCGTTCGGTGTTAGCTATGTGTTTTTCCTCCACTGGTCAGTTTGTTTTGGACAAAGGCCATGCTGAATTATGAATAGCTCAACATCTGTGAGTGCAAAGATGCACACAGACACGCTGGCATCAAACCAAATCCTCTGGTGGTCAAACAGGCACACCATGTCCTCCACTTCAAGGGTAATTTTGTTTGCGAGTAACTAAGTACAACATGTGTTTTTGTTTCAGAGATGCTGATAAATATCAACTAAACCCTAATGATTGTGCTGTCAAGTTGACTGCTACAGTGTCCTACAGTATGATAAAACATAGTTTATGAGCCCTATCATATTGTGAGTGAGCATATCATCAAGATGACTAACTGAGGTCACTCTCTTTCTCTCTTTCTCTTTTTCTGACAGATCTTCCATATGACCTATGACCTGGCTAGTGCTGTGGTAAGAATATTTAATTTGATAGGGATGATGCTGCTTCTTTGTCACTGGGATGGCTGTCTCCAATTTCTGGTGCCTCTCCTCCAAGATTTCCCCCCTGACTGCTGGGTGTCCCTAAACGGTATGGTTGTAAGTATTAATCACTCTTCTCGTTTGTTTGTTATTTTGGTAAATTTTGTAAATATATGAATGTATCTGTGGAATCACTGAACACAACATTCTGCCAGCTTATAGGTGTGTTGTCAGAAGATCACATATACTCAGAAAGTACTCAGAAAGTAGTTTATTTAGTGTTTCCACTGTAGTTATATGTTTAGTAGAGCTACTGTGCCGCAGTGCTGTTTATTGTGAACTGCTTTATCACATTAAAACATCACAACAAACAGTCAGAGTCATAGTCCATTGGTCTTCATTGCTTCAGCCATGGGGACCTGCTGTTCTTCTGCGTTATTTAATGAAAATGTTAATTAAAATTAGCAGTACTTCACTCGATGAAAAACTTACAAACCATTTGTTTTCATGTTCTAACAACTGTGGTAGACCAATAAAGTATAGTCCACCTTGTAGTTCACATCTAAACATCAGGATATTTATAAAATCACGCCAAACTCACAAAGATGAATCTACTTGAACAGATAATAATCATAATTATAATTTCTGTGCATCATTATATACAGTGCATCCAGAAAGTATTCAGACCCCTTCATTTTTTTCACATTTTGTTATGTTGCAGCCTTATGCTAAAATTGTTTAAATTCATTTTTTCCCTCATCAATCTACACTCAATACCCCATAATGACAAAGTGAAAACAGAATTTTAGAAATTTTTGCAAATTTATTAAAAAGGAAATTCTGAAATATCACATTGACATAAGTATTCAGACCCTTTGCTATGACACTTGAAATTTAGCCCTGTTGCCTCCCATTTCTCATGATCATCTTTGAGATGTTTCTACACCTTGATTGGAGTCCACCTGTGGTAAATTCAATTGATTGGACATGATTTGGAAAGGCACACACCTGTCTATATAAGGTCTCACAGCTGACAATGCATATCAGAGCAAAAACCAAACCATGAGGTCGAAGGAACTGCCTGCAGAGCTCAGAGACAGGATTGTGTCGAGGCACAGATCTGGGGAAGGCTACAAAAAAATTTCTGCTGCATTGAAGGTTCCCAAGAGCACAGTGGCCTCCATAATTCTTAAATGGAAGAAGTTTGGAACAACCAGGACCCTTCCTAGAGCTGGCCGCCCGGCCAAACTGAGCAATCGGGGGAGAAGGGCCTTGGTAAGAGAGGTGACCAAGAATCCGATGGTCACTCTGGCTGAGCTCCACAGATCCTGCGTGGAGATGGGAGAAACTTCCAGAAGGACAACCATCACTGCAACACTCCACCGATCTGG
>OOFE01022168.1:4492-17527 GCA_900323365.1 Monocentris japonica | reverse complement strand
GTGTGTGTGTGCATGTGTGTGTGTGTGTGTGTGTGTGTGTGTGTGTGCATGTGTGTGTGTGTGCATGTGTGTGTGTGTTCGTGTGTGTGTGTGTGTGTGCCGACCTGGAACTCGTCTTTGATCTGGCTGGAGTTGGTCTGTGGGTCCAATCTGCTGATGTTGTAGTAGATGGCTCTGAACTCGCACACCGGGATGGCTGTGTTGCCACATAGACACGCCTCCAAGATGGCGTCGTGCACAAACACGTACTGCTCCTGTCAAATGTAAACACATTGTGGGTTAGTGTCAAAGGGAACGGTGGCGTAGAAGAGTTTTGCTTGTCACATTTTCACCTGTGAATTGTCTCTTCAGTTCACTTGGGAAATTCAGCAAATTCATCTTGCAGCGAGGCACAGTAAAACACAATGACAGCACACAATCAATATAACGATACAATCCCCGATACAATCAATACAATCGATGTGTTTAAGCATGTTTAGTGCACGTGGGATGAAGGAAACTGTTCATGTGTAGAAATACTTTTTCACGTTAACCAAATAATGTAACGTTAATGTGGAAAACAACACTTGAAATTTTCACATTTTAAGTAACAACTGTCAAATGTGAAGAAAATAGTTCATATGAGAAATTTCCCGTTTCACATGTGAAAACCTGTTGTCGCCTGTGATTGGCTCTTTTCATGTGAACTTGAACACGTCAAACAGAATGTGTCACATGTAATCAGGCGACAACGTGGGACCCAAAATGTTCATTCTGATTACAGGTGTGTTTCACATGTGGTTTATTTACTAAAGGATAATTGTCGTTTCATCTTTTATTATCCGATCACGTCAGGATGAAAAAAAAAGCGACAGCTCTGGACGCATTAAAAATCCCATTTTGCTCACATGGCTGCTGGAGCTTCAAAACCAGAGATGTAAACAGCCAGAGTTCATTATTTCCTTTGACTAAAAACTGTGCAGACGACACATCCTTGATTTGTCGAGGTGTTCAGGGCCTTATGTTACTGTGGGACATTTATAGCCACATTCAAAGACCCTCCACTTGATCAGAATATCCATCCCTTGCCTTTTCAAGCTTCTGACGAACTTGTTCGTTTCTCTGTTTTTGTTTTGTTTGCGTTCGCTTTGTGTGTGTGAATGTGCTATTTGTGTGCTTGTTCTCCCTCCGCAGCCTGAAAGTGACTTCAAAGGGAGGAGTGCTTTGCCCTGCGGTGCTGCACTCTGGATCAAGTGTCCTCTTTGTGCTCCAACCAACTAGCTGGCTTTCAAAAGCATCAGCCAACGTGAGCTACAACAGGTAATGTACCTCTCTCCTCTCTCTCTCTCGATTTCCCTTTCCCTTCTTCTCTCTTTATCCCACTATTTCTTTCTGTCTTGTTCTCTCTCTCTCTTTCTTCAGTTCATTCTCTCTCTCTCTCTCTCTCTCTCTCTCTCTCTCTCTGTCAAATGATAATTGTTTCCCTCGGAGGGGGCCTCACTGAAATGACCTCTCTTGGCCATTACTGACTCTAGTGACACACACACACACACACACACACACAATCTCAAATACACAAATACACGTATGCATGCAGGCACAGGCATAATGTGTGTACGCACACATACACACACACACACACACTCATTCATGCACTTAAATACACACACCTCTTCCCCCAGTGCCTTTTAAAAGATTAATTGCCTTGTGTTGTGTGGAGCAGGATTATAATAGCGTTGAGGGGTGCTTCAGCACTGACACAAATTGCTCCCACACATATTCAAAAGGCAGGGCAGGATGCATTTAGCTAGGTTTCAAGATGCTCACACACACACACACACACACACAACTAGCGTGCCACTGCTGTTGTATGAAAATCCTGTAACTGAAATCCCTGGGTAGCTTTCACAGACCTGACGCCAGTGAAACCCATTCAAAAACTCAATTTCCAACTCAAAGTTTCGTCTGTCAATCTGAAAATGAGGCTGTTTTGCTTCCTCCCTGGTAAAGTTGACTTTGTGGGAATGCGAGGTTGCCGTCAGCGGTACAAATGAAACGTAGAGGCGGCAGGATTAGGGGGGCTTAGAGTAGCTTAGAGCAGAAATGAATAGTTTTGTTCCAAAACGGGACACCCGCCATTAGGAGACACCGACTCCTGCAAAATGATTGATAGCACAAAATTATTGAACAAATAACGGGACTTTGTAAAGGATAGCAAGTCCCTTAAGCCCTTGGTTAACAAAGTGACAACACTTGGATCCTCTGTTTTAGAGATATTACATCATAAGCCTGAGGCAGTGATGTTCTTCTAAATTAGATGGCACTTTATTCTGCCTCAACGCAGAGAAAACATGACCAGCATGTTTTACAGGCCTCACTTACTATCTGTCTTGATAATAAAGTAGACTGTCCAGGTTGGTTTGCACTGTGAACACTTTGGGTGCACGGTGGTCCTGTGGGTGACTGTGGCGTCTTTTGTGTGTGAACTGTAACTGCAGAGTTTTGGTACTTGATAGATCAAAGCCCTCAGGTTGCAGGTTAAACAAGTGATATGACTTTGGAAGGTGATAAAAGAAGAAGCTGCTTGATGTTTCCAAAGCTTCCTTGTCTTTTACTGGACTATACAATAACATCTTGACTGCAGAACCTGAATGAGTAGAACTTGCCTGGAACCTGTCTGGTCCAGTAGTGGAAACCAGGCTAGAGAGCCTTAATGGAAAAATCCTCCCTAAAACACGGTAACATACATTTCTGAACCCATTTAGTTGTTTGGTGTATTTTTCTTATTGCCTTAGATAAGTGTGACATCACTTCAAGATATGTCCAGCAGCTAAATTGGAGTTATAGCAGAAGTAACATTGTTTCATTGAAGTATGTTTCATTGATCTAAACCATCAACCATCAGGTTTTGGTGTCAGCCCCTCAGAATCAAAGAGCAAGGGCTTCTTTCTAGACCGAACAATCCAATTTCTCCACAGACGGTAGCTTCAGTAGACCAGAATGCATTGCAGCTACAGCTTGCAGCTTTGTGGATCTGTTGTTGGAAGCGTGTGAACTTCAACACCCTCGTCAACAGCCTTCTAAGTTGAACAAACAGGTAGTGCTGAAGTAGACGAGGCAGATTGAGGGAAAGTGGGTCCACCAAAACAAGTAAATTTCAACACTTCACCAGACTGTATTGAACATCACAGATTGATGATCTACAACAGTGAATGTTCCTTTACCTGGTCTTGTTTGGCCCTGTGGAGGAAACCCGCCTCATGAAGAAGCCCTGGCTAACCCCTAAGGCCCGGGAAACCAAACTAAAGTTATTTGGAACTCAGTTGGAATAGCTTGAAAGTAATGCACAGACAAACATAGTGTGTGTGTGTGTGTGTGTGTGTGTGTGTGTCTCACACTGTATGCCTGGTCACGAACTTGGAGTTGCCACATATACACACTGACAATCATAAATCTGTGTGTGGGTGTGGGTGTGTTTGAACGTGTGTGTGTGCATTTGTGTGAAAAAGTGTGTGTGTGTGTGTGTGTGTGTGTGTGTGTGTGTGTACTAGAGTCATCTATTATTCAAGGAGTGTTTAATATTGATAGACTGATTGGGATGGATGATACATGACTGCAAAGAGTACTGAGATACTGAGAAACACTATCTCTCTTCCGCTCGCCCATCTCTCTCTCTCTCTCATATTCAATGGGTAATGACCTTCACAAAGTAACTGTGTACATGTTGAGTTCATCCTCTTCATTCAAGTGTGTGTGTGGGTGTGTGTGTGTTTCACAGCTGAGTTGAACTAGACCAAAAGCTGCAATTAGAAAAAAGAACATCCATTTCCTGACTTAATTGCCGAAACCCCTGTGCTGAATAACTTCATAACACTCCTGTCATGGACAAACTATGGAGCTGCCATTTCGCCATTTTTTTCCTCTATTTCTTTGAATCGAGTCATTCCAATGTCGAATGAGGCTTGTGAAAGCCGAGGCATCAAACATTAAAACCTTTAAACCTGGGGCGTCCTGGTGGCTCAGTGGTGTAAGGCACATACCACACAACCATGACGTCCTGGGCCTGAATCCAGCCTGGGACCCATGCCACATGCCATCCCCCCTGCCTCACCCAATCCCTCCTGTATCTCCACTGACTGTCAAATAAAGGCAAAAATGCCAGAAAAAAAAATCTAAAAACCTTTAAACCCACATTTATTCATTTCAAAAATGTCAATGATAAATTAAGCACTGTGAGCAAGTGTGTGTGTGTGTGTGTGTGTGTGTGTCCGTCCACGTGCACCTCTGTACACCCACCTCTGTCTGAACCATGTTGACTCGTTGTGATCTCAGCTCCCGGATGCAGTTGAAGATGTCCACCACCCCTTCGTTCTCCGCCATGTCCAACATGATGTCCACCGCGATGAAGCAGCCGGTCCTCCCTGCCCCGGCGCTGTGGAGAGATGAACAACCTTGTTAGTTCAAAGTTATTGATAACATATTAGTGATAAACCAGCAGCATCCTTATTTTCAGCATCATGTCCACCGCTGTGAAATAGCCTGCCGTCCCTGCACTGGCAGTGGCTAGTAGTCCCATGTTAACAGGAACTAAACTAGCCAGCAGGCTAGTTAGCTAGCTAACATATCTAGTAGAAGCTAGCGTTAGCAGTGGCTAGTAGTCCCATGTTAACAGTAACTAAGTTAGCCTGCTGGCTAGTTAGCTAGCTAACAGTTTGACTCTTCTCCAGCTCCAACAACTGTTTTGGAGTAGAGACTAGGGCTAAAGAAAAGACAGTTTCCCCCACATTATTACCTACATCCACACCACAACAATATTTTTCAGATACTTATTTTTCTAGTCTGGTTGTTACATATTTAACCAGACAGTTCAGACAGTTCTCCACTGGACCTCCATGATGGCACCAGACGTGGTTGCTGGGAAAATTTGTGTCACAACTGCCGAGCCTGTATTCACCCTTAACATGAGAGACATTTTGAAGCTCCAGGGCTTCATCAAAATCCATGGTGTTCCCCAGAAAACCACCAGCCGGACAGTTCCCCGATGCTCCTCGGGCCCTCCCCCATGCCACCCTTGACCTCTGTGGTATCATTTTTGAAAAGAATTCAGTGGAACAGACTGATGAGTAAGTATAAGCCTTTTGTTGAGTGATCCTGGATTTGGGGGACATCTGCATCTTATAAACGATCCCACAGAACTGCTATTGTGGCAAGACCCACATGGCAGTGGCACTTAATGCTTCAGACTAAGATAGGAGCCATCTTTCTTCAGGAGTCAGTTAGTTATCCTATCTCCGAAGACTTTCCTTGCCAAAACACGTTTCGTGGCATGTGGCCTAGTGAATAAGTGAAAAGTTGTAAAAAAAAACAAAAAAAACAATATTGTACCCAGTCAATTTTTATGTGCTACGTCACTCTTTCTTTTAGTCGTATTTGGATTTTATGGGGTTTTTTTTCCACATACAAGAATTCAATTGTTGAATTGCACTTCTTTGCCTGCACGATATTCTCAAACAAACGTTTTTGTTTTGCTAAATGTTGCAGTGCATGTCTAAACCTTAGTGTGATTTGGAAACTGCAGCAGTCAGTACTGTGATTTAGATACAGACTGGTCAAATAAATAGGAATCAGGCGTAGCAGCGTAGTGTTAATCTTTATTGATGAGAGAAATAAAGAGAATGCACTCCTGGATTTTTTGAGGTGCCGGCGACAGCGTCACACTTGTAGCCTGGAATAACAACAATGCACATAATATACTATCCAATGTGTTTATCAGGGCTCCTGCACAGTTTCACTTTCAAAGATTTTCCAGACCTTAATTCCTTGATTTATTTTGAAGATGTTGGTGTTCAGTTTGATTTACGCCGATAGTCGTCTTTCCACTAGAATGACAAATATCACAATATGTGAAGTTACAGGGGTCTGAAACCACAGAAGATCTGTAGTCCTATCTTTATCAGGACAGAACAACAATGCTTCTTCATAGATTTCTAAACATCTTTCTACACTTTCAAAACGTATCAAGAATCACCAAATCCATCTTCCATACATTTCCAGAGTTTCCAGATTTCTTCAGTGTGATCCTGATAGATGTTGTTACGACGGCCTGCACCAAACGTTGAAAACCCGTGTAGATATAGACACAAAATGAAAGGTGAAACAACATTGTCGGTCGGCAGTCGCTGCTTCCTGCATCGGTTTGTGAAATCGGGACCCAAATATCTTTTTAGCATCAGTTCAAAACACTTTCCAAATCTGTTTTCACCGTGGCATAATATCATGAACACGTTTTGAGCTCACTGTCGTTGAACCTGCACCTCCTGCCTGTCAAATGCTTGCTGGATGATGACGATCATGATCTTTCATGTCAAAACATTTTTTGTTGAACCACTTTAATACATTGAATAAGTCTTTATTATTGCATTGAGGTTTTGAGTGTGTGTGACGTCTTGTTATTTCAGTCTGTTCTCTGAATCATTGCTGATAAAACCAGGAGTCAGTGTGTTGTTTTCCCTTTTCAACACTTCCCCTTCGTCCCTCTGCTTTTGCTTCTGTCTTACTTTGTCTCTCTCTCGTTCCCCTTCTCGTCCTCTCCTGCTCTCACTCCTTTTCTATTTCTCTCAACGTCCTTAATGTCTCTCTCTTATTCTACAACTCTTTCACTCTCACTTTCTTCTTCTTCTTTTCTGGTTCAGTAAAGTGAAAGCATGCCCCTGACAAAGCACAGTGCAGTGAGAAAGGTTTTGTCTGACAAACTAGAGGAGCATCAGTGTGTTTGGGTATGTGCATGTAAGTTTGTATGTGGATGACTTACCAAACGTGCACATAGCTTTTCCCCATACAGTCTACCTACCTACCTTTAGTGCTTATTTTTTCTATCCCACTTTTCTCTTTCTCCTGCTGGATCATTACTTTTGCTGCTGGTTCAGCCATCACAGGGATCAATTAAGTTTCATCTTAATTGCATACATGCATGTGTGTGCATGTGGGTGTTTGGGTGCATGCATGAGCATCTATATTAGCAAAGCAGTGTGTGCATGTGCATTTGTGTGTGTGTGTGTGTGTGTTTGTTAGTGTGAGGTTGGGTATGTCCAGTCATAAGTGGTTGTGTGATTGTACATTTATCGTAATTCATTTAATAAATAATAAATTGTTTTATTTGTTTTTAGATTGTATGTTGTGCTATTTCTTCCTGCTTCTAAGTTAAATTATTAAATTGTTATTAAAGTTTATTATTATCATTAGTAGTAGTTGGTAGTAGCAGTATTATTATTGGTATTATTATTGTACCTAATGGCATCAAAGCACGTTGGCGTGGCCCAGCAGTGAGAGACCCCGTGGTGATGGATCAGTTCTGGGGACAGAGTGAGGAGAGGTCAGGTGAGGGATGAGCAGCTCTAATTGCTCAGCAGCTCATTTATTTTGCCGACTGTCTCACACGTCTCACAACACATTTACACAGCTGTTTAGATGTGAGGGAGGAAGCCGACCGCTGTGTGGCCCGGACCCTCTGCTCTGCCAGCCATAACACAATACCACTGCTGGAAAACACCACCAGCTGAAATTTCAGACCAAATTCCTCCACACCATGCCCGCCTCCCCTAACCAGCCCCTCTGTTGTGTGTGATCGGGATTGGGGTCAGAAGCATCTTGTGTTGAAATGTTTCCCATTTTCTTTTAATGATGAAAATAATGAAAACCACTTTTGGATCCAAATACAAACACATGATCCCTGAAGTAAGCTGCTCGCTGAACCGTAAATCTCTCCTCGGTTTGGAAGGTCACGTCCGTGGAGTCCGTCCTCTTAAGACGCTTGATGACTTGGCATCCTGACAGACAGACTGCCTGGCTCTGTCAGTGGTGTGTGTGTTAGTGTGTGTGTGTGTGTGTGTGTGTGTGTACATACAGACTGTACAGGATGTGCTTATGTATACGTGCATGCAGACATGCAGTGTATATACTCGTCTGTGCGCCGCCGGTCGAAATTCACTTGTTGGATTTCAGCCAGAACATGTTTTTCTTTAAATATGGCCGAAGGATTGCAGAGAATGGAACCACATGCTTTATCAACTTTATTGATAACGATGAAGTTGATTATCACAATGCAAACACACCATAGTGATGTATTATTTATATCACTGCCTGTATAAGCTGCTAGCTTCTAGCATTAGCAGTGGCTAGTAGCCACATGCTAACCTGCTGGTAGTTAGTTAGTTTAGAGTAGCAGATAGGACCAAAGGGGCTAAAGCTAAAGACAGCTTCCTGTGTCACAACAACCCACATCTGGAAACAAATCTACCTTCTTTACTTTCCCTTATAAGTAAATCGACCCTCTTCCCCACCACAACAACCAGGTGTCTCTTTATTTAGCCATCATTTGCCCGCAGCCAATTCTCCATGATGGCGCCAGGCGTGGTTGCTTGGAGATTAGTGACGAACCTGTAAAGCCTCTATAGATCATTCTCGATCCTGATGAATGAAACCCAGCAGGGCCCTGGGCACCCGAGGACCAGGATGGAGCGCCACTGATCTATAGAGAAACCAGATCAGAGCCCCTCATCTGCCAAAGTGGCTGGTAGAGCTGACAGAGTTACCCGCCAATTTTTACCCGCATTTGGAAAGGCTGGCGGCTGTTAATTTCAAGCCCTGCATGAAACCTTGTGTATGTATATATTGCATCATGCTGTGGCCAGTAGAGAGTAATCATTTACTTTTGCTTACTTGGATTCATTATTTTGAAAGTTTCTACTCAACTTTTTTTTCTCTTTGTAAAGAAACACTATCATGCAGAAATACTGAAAGTGCCTGTGCAATGAATACAACCAAGATCCTTCAAAAACAAGGTAGCACAGCACACAGTCATGTAAGACACACACACGTTTACTGTTATATACTAGTTATTTTTATTACTTTTATTGAATTGTATTTCGATCCTTTTCACAGCACTGTTCCTCCAGCATTCATAACAATAAAGCAGATTGATGTGAACTGATTTGAGGGCCAGAGAGAGAGAGAGAGAGAGAGAGAGAGAGAGAGAGAGGGAGTTGCCAGGTTGTACATCTCTAACCTGTACTGCAGGAGTCTGCATGCTGCTGATGTGATATATGAGGCTCCTCCTGTCTGCCCATGCCAGCCCTATAGGAGGCAGTTTCATCTCTCTCCACAGGGAAGTCCAGATTTATGGACCTGAAACTGTATGCCTGTATATGTGCTTTTCCAACTCTCACCAGTCGGCACTCAACAGTCAATCAAAGGAGGAAGTTTGATAGTCAAACAGGAAGGACATCAAGAGCTTGAACCAAATGAAATGAAACATAATTACTTCCAATAGCCTCTTTTTCATTTAATTCTAATAGTTTTATTTTTATTATTATTACTATTATTGGTAGTCGTAGTAATGATAAACTTTATTTATGTAGCATTGCTTTGCGTATTATTTCAAAACAAGAGATACTGTGTATAAACACAAAAGGAGAGTGGTTAGAAATAAAGAAATGAATGCGTAACTGAATCAGTAAAAGCATGAAGCAACACAAGATTAAAAAGTAGCTCAAAAAATTCTGCATGAAAGCATAAAACCAAGTCTACAAAAGTGCATTTTAAGAAGTAGGTCAGTCTGAGGTTTTCCCACATTTTTACACGGGAACAACATACACACACACACACACACACACACACACACACACACACACTCGTCTGTGTTCATGGACAGCAGGGCTTCCTCCCGCCTGCCTGCCTCTTCAGTCGTAAACTAGCGTAATATGTTTAGCATGCTCAAGGCTGCTCGTCACCAACGCATCAGCACAGCGAGGCCGTCACGCCATCGCAGGACCTGGAAACACAACCGACATGTCTGTTGAAATGTCAGGAGGTCGGTGGTTCTACAGCGTTCTCATTTCTTTACTTTATGAGAGCGTTTTGTCATGTACTTTATTCTGTCTCATGTTTGTTGCTGCTGTCAATCTGTCTGTCTGTCTATCTGTCCATCTATACCGACAGACCTTTCTCTCTTTATTTATCAGAAGCAGAGCTGCTCTGGAGAAAGAAATAATCTCATTGGTTCAGTTAAACCTCAGTGGGCGGAGCCAAAGAACCACAGTTTTTCACAGCGTGTTAGCTAACTGGCAAACTGGAAGGAACTGTGGTCAAAATATAAATAAAACATAGAAATGACAATGACTTATTTTTTCATTCATTCATCACCGTGGCATCCATGATGTTGGACAGTTAGCAGGCTAGCTAACTAGCTAACCTAGATAGCTACAGGCTAGTATGGCTAGTTTGAACTTGGGAGGTCAGCTAGGCTAACTAGTAATTAAAGGTTGAAATGGATATAAAAATGTTGACTCATCGGCCCACGATGAATACGTAGAATTGAAACCAAAAGGACTATAGAGGAGAAAGGTGACCATGGAGAGATGGGATCAATCTCGGTTATTGTCTGTTTAACAGAGAAAATACATCAAAATACTGGTGTCGTGGCATCTATGCAATGGGGTTTAAATGGTACGTTTACACGCACAGGCAGAAAATAAATCGACTTGAAGCGTGAGAAGCTGCAACAGGTTGGAGTGACGAGCCGAGGCGTGCCTGTTCAGAGTAGACGGGCGACTAAAAAACACGGCCGCTTCTGGTGTCAACTGGACTTGAGCCAGAAGAACTGTGGTTCTTTGGCTCCGCCCACTGAGGTTTAACTCAACCAGTGAGATTATTTCTGCCTCCAGAGCGGATCTGCCTCCGAGACATGTTTGTATAATTAAAATCCAATCTGGAGTCTGGGGCAGTCAGAAGGACAGATAGACTTCCTGGTTAGGACAAACTAAAACTCCAAAAAAAGCTTCAGAGTATAAATCTCCAAGAATATATAATGCTTATACACTGGAGAGCAATCAAAAAAATGGGCTTCCTTCCTGCTGCCTGGGCCTTCCGACTTCCCCTCCTGCCCTCCTTCTCTCTGCTCATGGTTCCCAGGCCAAACCTCACTGGACGCTAAACCGCCGTACATCAAATCTTGCATGACTCTGGGAAACGGTTCAATTCCTGACTCGCCCGTCGCAACAGCAAATTAAGATCTGATCAGGTTTTGGGGTTAGTATGAAACCCATGCATAACAGACTCCATGTGGTGTGTGTGTGTGTGTGTGTGTGTGTGTGTGTGTGTGCTCATGCATGTGCGTGTGAAAGTAAGCCGTATGTGTGGATAGGCTTACAGTGACGGCTGTTCAACAATGCCAAAAGTCTCTTTTGAAACTCTGTGCTTTCCCTCTCGCTTTGGTCCTGTATTTGTTTTCTTGACCTATTTAGTGCAGGAGGCCAATATGAACTCTACCCCATTATTTACAACTCAGTTAAAATGTGAGGGGAAAGGTAAGGCGTGGTTTGACCTGTTCTCTATAGACCTGGGCTGAATAGTATTTGCATTTGTTTGTTTTAACCTGCTTGGGGTGCCAGGCGGGTGGGGTTTGCCACACTATACACTGAGCACCAGAAGCTTCAATCACAGGAATGTATTTGAAATGTAGCATACCTTTCTTTGATTGACAACTTACCTGGCAGTAGCTGCTTCTGATGCAGTAAACCCCACCCACCCGGTACAACAAGAAGATTAAAACAAGCACTAAGAACTGATGGTAAAAACTTTGCACCCCAGGTCAGGTTGTGTCCCCCTCATGTGGGGGCTTGGCATCCTCTTTCCATCTATCAACCTTCACCTCCCCAGCACCTCCGAGAGGGACGGGGCACTTCTGGCCCAGTGGGGTCAGAGATATACTGCCCTGCGTGTCCAGGTAGGCAGGCAGCTTCCTCTTCTGACATGTAGACTGGCCTTTAGGGCCCCAGGACCAGCCGGTAAACCTCTGGGGACTTCCACAAAGGAGAAGGAGGAGGAGGAGGAGGAGGAGGGAGGTTTCAGGAGGTTATTGCGCTACGAAATGTTTTTACAATGTCACATGTGCATGCTAGTTCTATGGAATTCCATATATTGATTGACATTGTTTGAACGTGTTGTGTTTTCTATCAGTATGTCGATATACATGCATATACATGTGCATTCACTGTGCAGGTATTTGTTTTATTTCTTTGTGCAGAATCAACTTTGGTTTTTACCCTGCAGCTGAGGTCAAGTTCTGTTTTTCACCCCAGGGAGATTTGCTTCCTGCGCACGTCCTACAATACAGTACGCCATTTGGCAGATCTGCCAGAACTCTGAACCTTACATTGTTGATGTCTTAGTACTAATGTACTAGTACTAATGTCACTACTAATACTGTGGGAAAAAACACATTGTGTCTGCAAACACATACGAATGTAATTCTGTATGGAAATTCTCCTTTCCCTTGTTCCCTCCTCAGGGAGGTCAGAGGTCAAGGTCAGCTACAGGACAGCAGCCCTGGAGCAGGTAGGGATTCACTGTGTTGCACAAGGACACTTCAGCAGGAGGCTTGAACTGCAGTCCACCAGTTCAAGAACAGACCACCCTGCTGAGCTTCATTATTGAATGAGATATTTAGCATTTTGAAAATGTGACACTTGCTCTTAAAAAATGACCTAAAAAAAGAATGGTTGTATAAAAATAAAAGTCACTAGGAATTATTATTGATGTGCTGTAGGTATAGCAGCATTTCAGAATGAAACCCTTCACATGACGTATGGCATTTCTGTCAAATAAAATGAAGAAGAACATCGACACTTCAATTCATTTTTGCCACTTTATTTTCTTTCTAGTTTATTTGATACAACGATAGAAGCAAGAAATGCAGAGAGAAAATACAAAGTCAATGATGGATAACAAACAAGGAAAATCTGTTAAATTGTCTGTACAGTGACAGATGCATGAGACAATCCATTTCACTCTCTGTGTCCCCACATAAGCTTTATTAACATCAGTGAGTTCTTACTGGAGATGGAGACGGGGCCTGTTGTGCTTTGTGGACATGAGTAGTGGGTTAGTTTAGAAGGTGAAAGTCACATTTTAAAGTTAGCCATGCTGGGCCAATGAAGAACACGAACAGATTCTGGATGCAGGGAAATGAAGTATTTTTAATAATTTGCTTGAGAGCCA
>OOFE01022164.1:0-15617 GCA_900323365.1 Monocentris japonica | reverse complement strand
TCCTGTCTCTGAGCTCTGCAGGCCGTTCCTTCGACCTCATGGTTTGGTTTTTGATCTGATATGCATTGTCAGCTGTGAGACCTTATATAGACAGGTGTGTGCCTTTCTAAATCATGTCCAATCAAATGAATTTACCACAGGTGGACTCCAATCAAGGTGTAGAAACATCTCAAAGATGATCAAGAGAAATGGGAGACAACAGGGCTAAATTTCAAATGTCAATGTGATATTTCAGTTTTTCCTTTTTAATAAATTTGCAAAAATTTCTAAAATTCTGTTTTCACTTTGTCATTATGGGGTATTGAGTGTAGATTGATGAGGGAAAAAATGAATTTAAACGACTTTAGCAAAAGGCTGCAACATAACAAAATGTGAAAAAAGTGAAGGGGTCTGAATACTTTCTAAATGCACTGTATATGTGGTAGTCACGTTTCTTCATTCCTGTAGCTAATGCATACAGTATCTTCTTCTGTGTGTCACAAGCTGTAGTGGTGCCCTTGCTCTGCAGTAGCTCTCTCTCTCGCTCTTTCCCTCTCTCTCTCCTCTGCAATCCCAGCAGCCCAGTGTACTTGAGGGCTGTGTGCTCACTGACCCGTAACTGGCTCCTGATGGCAGGCCACGAACATGATGGGATCAGCTATTAGTATTACTGCTCCCATCATCTTTCTGCCCCGCCTCCTGTGAGCATAAAGAGGTGGGGCAGAGACATGTGAATAAGACTTGGTGGACGTGGAAGACAGCCAGTGACATCATTCACCACGTTACAATATGAGACATTCTCTATATCTGGGACCCATGTACCCCCATAGCATCTCAGTCCTGCACACATCCACATATGCAGGCAGGCACACACACACACACAGTCATCAAATGTAATTGTTGTATCTTTAATGTCACCATGACGATAAAAACAAGAAGGAGATCAAATATATATTTTCTCACAGCAAGGATGCAGCCTTTCTGCAGAAAACTGCCATTGTCTTTAAGTGGAAAGGGCTCATAGAATCTGAGGTTTGAGGCAATTACAACAAAATTCATTGTAACGGCATTGGGAAAGCAATGAATTAATGCAACGGGCGGCTTCAGAAAACCTTGTAACCTTGTAAGAATTATATTACAGCAAATGTTTGTGTCAGAAATTAATAACACTCTTGTGTTGCCAGTTGTAGCTAGGAAGAGAACCGAGTGGCTTTTGTGACAGGGGTGTGTGTTATTAATAAACCTGACATTCCCACAGCCCACATATAGCATTAGATGAAAAATGGCTGCATTATGCATCACCCTGGTCACAGTTTGAGCTACACTTTTGATAGCTTCAGACAGCCCCTGCACCAGATGGGACCAAGAGAACTACCAAGAGCCATGTGATTCTGGCAAACACCTATCAGAGATAACAAGAATGTTATTTGTTTGAGGTCCACAGTGGAAATCAGCTTTAGATCCTTCCAAAGCGATCATTGGTGATTTTGATGACGTGTGTGATGTTGATACCCTGCGTCATGTCTCTCGGTTTTTATAAAAATCAAACAATCTGCTGAAATAATTTAGCCGGGCATCTCCAGGCTGGAGGAGGCTGTGAGTTGTGTGTGATTATTGTATACTAAGATTGGAATGAAGTACTCAAAGATCTCTGGTTTGATGACCTGTTCAACAGTGCAAAGTGTCCAGATGTCAGCATGTGTTTTTGTCAGTTAGGAAACTGAAACAAACTTTAAGGACTTGGTCCACTGAGGATTAATGATATTTCCCTTTGCTTTGATGGGCTGACAAGACATTTTGTGAGATTCTCAGTACCTGGAAAAGATAACGCGTGACATCATCTCTGATATCTCCTACAAACAAGAATGTCTCCTCCCATCTCTGGCAGACTGGACCAATCCTGGACCAGGGTCTGTAGCCTGGACTGCTGAGGGAGTATGCTGGACTATGATCACACATGTCATCATTGGGAATGAGAGTGAAATTGACAGAGATCTACTTTCCCTCAAATGGGATGTAAAATACTCAAGCCCTCTTTCCAAATTCTTTTGTTGCCTCCATGAACACAGAGAGCATTTCTTTCCTCTTTCAGTCACCAGCTAAATGCTGCTTTCATTGCTGCTGCTCTCAGAAAGCTTTTTCTTCCGTTTCAAGTCTGTAAAATGCCTGTGAAATGTATAGCAGCAGAGCTCTTATCATGATGCAATTATGGCACTGCTGTTTAGCACATGCCTATGTTGCACTATTGGTTTCTTGATCTTTTCACTTTTCTTTTAGCTTCTGCATTTGCTGTTGATAAAACTAAGTGTGCAATATTAGCGCAATCACCTTATTCAGGAAATTCATTTGGGTCACTTACTTGTTATCTGCAAGGGCAAGAACAGTCAATGTTGTTTTAGTCTATAGCAAACAGAGCTTTTGGTTTGTGTGGAGATTTTGAGATTTTGAGATGTGCCTGGCTGTTCGTGTCCACGAGGCTGCATGCCTACATGTGTGCATGTATGTAACCTCTACACAGCTCCATGCTGTAACCTCATCAGCTTTTCCTTTTTCCGGTAACAACTTTTCTAATTATTTTCTATTCAGATTCAGGTGTTACACAAGCACGGTTTGAACGATTGCCATTGCATGCTGTGTAGAATATTACACATAGCTAAGACTGAAAAGCAACAGAAATGCATCTGTCTGGTTTCTGCAGCACTATAAATAGCCCCTGCTACACCAGTAGGAGAGGCTGTGCTGTGGTAGGCCAGCAGGTCAAGCAGCCACATATGGGAGCTCTGGTTGTGTGTGTGTCTTATAACGGTTGTGTTATTTCTGTATCCTGGCCTCTGGCAGCTTAGAGTGCTGGAGCACATTTTAGTGGATGGCTCACAGTAGTAGCGTCACAGAAGAGAACAAACAGTGGGAGACAACTGAGCCAGAGCCAAACCCAAGGTCCCATTTCAGCAAGCCAGAAACCCAATCAGTCAGGTAGCCTGTCACTAAATCAGTCAACCAGCCTTTCAGTCAGTCAGTCACTTGGCAAGATAGTCAGTCAATCAGTATCTCCCTGACTGTCCGACTGTCCAGCAGCTTTACTTTGGCTTCAGTGATCTAACTCAACCCCACCTTCAAAAAACGCCTATTGTGTCTGTGCTTGCAGGCAGCCTGAGTGAGGATCCCTCCCTTTGTGAATCGGTGGGCGTGTGACATCATCTCTGGGAGGCTCCCCACCCCCCTCCTCCCCTCTTCCCTGTGTCTGACCAATCAGCACCCAGGGAGACGTGGTCACGTGAGAATCCCCTAGTCCTGGTTGCCATGACAACGTGCACTGGTCCAGGCAGCATCTTGCCGTGGTGAGACGGGGGGGAAAGTAGGAGGGAGGAGAGGAAGAAGAACAAACCCCAGCTAGAGGAACACCTTGGCTTGTCAGCTGCTGCCTGTCTTTGCTCAGTACTGTAAGTAGTATACCTTTTTTATCCTCTTTCATCTTCATCATCACAAGCGAATGAATGAATATTTGATACAAGCCATTGTGATCAGTCTTTGATAATGGGATCTGTCAGATCTGTCGGCTTTCAGGGATGAAATCATGCACAATTCCTTTGTTATGTTGGTAATGAGTGCAGTCTGCCTCACCTTAGGTAGACAGCCCTTTGTCTGCACACATCAGTCAGCTTCCATTGGCCCTCACTGAATGGATGTTGTCAAACTTCCCCGGTGAACAGAGGCGTGGTGGAAACCAAGGTGTTCAGAGCGATTAGGGGCAGTTTCGTAATGCGGTGAAACTCCCTCTGATGTGTTGTGAACACTGTGGAGTGCTCAGCTGTTCTGTTCCTCATTCCTAATCTCCTATCAACCCTTTTTAGTCTCCCTCCAAGTCTCTCTCCCTTTTTCTCTCTCTCATTCTCTCTCAACTGGTTAGCATCCTGTGTCCCCCTGTGGTTTGTTTAATTAGTGAATCCTTCCAAATCCAACTAGGTCATCTGGCTCTGTTTGGAGCCTGTTTCAAAACGTCCTTGTGACGATGGAAACAGTAAGCTTTTCTGAATGCAAGCCCTCTCATCACCAAACTGTTTTGATTTAAGCGTAGGTTTGACACCCATATTAGTACTGCAGTAGGATGAGATGTGAGTGGTTGTGATGTTAATGTTCAGTTACATTACAAATAATGATTTTTCATTATACACTTAACCTTAAATACAGAACTATATTTTCAAAATTTTAACTCAGTTCTTTCTCAACATGTTTCCACCTCATGTGACTAATTTTCATTGCTCTGTTAAAGGTAATACATGCAATGAATCAAAATGTTTTTTTTACCTCATAAGATACAAGACATTCTAGTCCTATCATACACTTACACAGTCCTGCAGCAGTACAGGACCCTACTTCACTCTGCTGTGCAGTCTAATGTTTTTTCATTGCTCTAACAGAAAGCATTACAAATGCCTCTGTTTTTATTGAACACGTGGGAGAAGATATATGCCGTTCAGCCCATATTCCACCCAGTCCTTAATCAGATAATCCTCATAATAAGCATTAAAGAGAGGAAATAGATGTTTGGAGGTACTCTAATGATTATTTAGTTTTCTACTAAAGACAGTCTTTGTCTGTGCACCACGCAGCACTGTACTTACTCAAGGCAAATGACATTTGACTGTTGAACCCATTGTGCATGGCCTATTCATGATAACCTGGGTAGTGGCTGGCATTAATTCCTGCCAGATTCCATAGATGCCCCTGTACCTCTTCCTCCTCAATCTTTTATGAACATGTAGGCTTTGAAGTCTGGAACAGATATTTGATGCTCTGAGGCAGAGCACTTACATCAGTTGTCAGGTGATGTACGGTCTGCTGAATGAACCATAGGCTATCGTGTAACACTTGTAGCATACATAACTATTGCCGTGCTGTTGCATAAGAATAGTGGTAACATTGGATCCTTCCACAAGGTTCAAGTTGAAGTTCACACATTATCTTCGTTGCAAATTGCGCGTGTCTCTGTGTGCTCTTGAAAACAGCCACACAAGCCTGTGTATCTGTCCAGCGATAGGAGGTGACAGGAGGGTGTCCGCCTCGCTGGATCCTCGAGAGGGAGAGACCAGCTCTGTAATGTGCAGAGAGCTGATAGTGGGAGCGGGGCTCCACACTCTGCTTGCGGAGGCTCAGCATACCCCTGAACACTCACTAGACAATAGATAAAAGCCTATTTCTGACCAAAATATCTGAACTTTATCTCAAGTAGTCACATTATGAAGCCGCTGCTGTGTTTTGCTAGCCTGCAGTCAAGTTGTTACCCACAGCACATTTGCAATGACTTTGATAGTTGAGTGGGTTTTACTAATAGTCTGCATGTCGTTGACCTTTCCCTCTAAACAGTCAAGAAACTTGGGATAATTATTAGGGCTATTAGTGGGTTATTTGGATTTACAGCCTGGTTTACTGTGCTGTTGAGGCATACTCTTGATATGCTTGCTCTGGTAGTATGAGGAGGAGTCTTGGATTGTGATCTGATTCAGAAAGGACAAAGGAGTATGTGTCAATCAGTGACTGTGTATTTCTATCTGTAAGCAGCAGCAAAACACTCACTGTGCTACTGTTTTTCATGTGATGTCTTGCCGTATGAAAATGATGGCATGAAACCTATACTTTTCCCAAGTTATAATCTTCAGGCGTTTTCCACAAAGTCAAAATTCAGCCCCTCTAAAACCACACGTCTAGACTTGCAAAGAAATGGGAATGATAGGACTCATATTTTTCAAGATTTTCTCCATATAACAGAGAGACAGAGAGACATGTGTGCAGACACAACAGACTCAATGAGACTGAGGGGCCATATAGTCTATGTCACACAGCCCTACGGAAGAATTATGCTTCCTTCGAAGGCTCCTCATACCTCTGATTTCGGAAGAATATGTCTTGTAATGTGTTCAAGTGCTTTTTGTCAGAAATAATAACTAAATGGATCCTGTATTTTGGTTGGCTGTTAATTTAGGGTGCATTAACACCAAGCATGTTTGGAACTGTCGATTCTAACTCTGGAGTGTTTACTGCTTTAGTTCAGTTTCATTTGGGCAGCTGAGAACAATGCTGTTCAAACTTGGCACCAAATAACTGCACCGAGACACTTGAAAATACGGGTCTCAGTCCATTTCCAAAGGAACTGTGGTGCAGTTTGTCAGTAGTGAGAATGTAATCCCAACCAACTACAGGAAACTCCAAAATGCAAGGTTTTATGAGTCAGCTACTCATGCTTGAAAGGTCTGGCATAACAAAATGAACAGAGCGCAAACTTGGAGTCAAGATGAGGTCAAATGTCTCCTCAATACATTTCCCAATTACTTGAAAATATGAAATTATAGCAAAGCGCTAAAGTCACTGAGAATAGAATTTGTTTTGACTCCTCCTCCCCAATGCCAACCTCTCTAACATTGTGGGATGTCAGGTTACCAAAGCTCTGTCCATGTGACTTTTGTTTACAAGACCTGGTTCACTTGTAATCAGGCAGTGTGAACCTAAACAAACCAAATACAAAAATGCAACAAAGTAAACTTTTCCACTATGGTTTGGACCAAAGAAAATGAACTGGAGGAGTGATTGTACCTTTAGACATCAAGTGGCACAGCCCTACTTTGTGCTGGAGCAACAGAATGAAGAAGAGAAAATGCATATCTGGACTGTAGTTGGTATTTCAATGAATCTTGTAGCCAAAAGTTGTTGTATATTTGTTCCGCTAGACTTTTCTAGTGTGTGCGGGGCCAAGAAGAATGCCAATTTGCTAATTAATAAGACATAACTATTTAAAATATCACTTTTACCATCAGTTGTTGACAATACATCAAGGCTCCTTGCCCCCTAAACGTCACATCTTGACAACTGGAGTTACATAATTCCGATTTTCTCGGTTGTTGATGTGCGCTTTACTCGTAATCGTGATATTTCCAACAGCACTTTAAGGCAGCATTACCACCACCGACGTTTCGCCTACTGCAGCGTCACGTTGGAAGAGACCAATAGGATTAAACCGAGTTAAAACACGCAGGCTCACTACAAGGAGCAGTGGGGGGTTATCTCTTTACAGCGTTAAAATAATGCAATTGTACTGCGAATATGACGTTGTTTCGTCCAATTTGAACTATATAGTCTACGTTACTCTTGTTGTAACGATGGGTCTAGATGACATGGGCAACACTGTAACATTTGCGTAACGTGCTGGTATTTTTAGACTTGTTTGTGGTCCCCCCCGTACCGTCGACATGGCTTCGACCGATCCCTCTCTGTCAGTTTCAAGTTGCGCCTTCTCTGCTGTGTGGCTGGTCTGGCCTAAACGAGCATTACCCACTCAATAACTGGCCGGGTGAATTTTACTGGGGGGGAAACCTGCATTTACGAACGCACATGGATTCATTCTTGAGTTACATGGATGGATTATAAACACACGATTCAAAGGTAAGAGGAGAAATTGCTCCCGATCGCTTGCAAAACATGGTGCATTTTTCCCCCTCCATGAACTGCACCTCTCTGCACGTTTGGGAATGTCACGCTTTGGTGATTTTCATTGTGCAACTAACGACTCAACAACACTTTCTTACATTAAATCAGACTTTAATATCTGTAAATAACACGTATATTGCTTCAGTGGTGATCAGGCGCCATTTGTCAACATTCCCTTTTTGATGTAATGTGGCAGCCTTGTGTAGATCGGATGGGATAGCCTGTGGAATGCAGTAATGGACGAAACTGTTTATTTGATCATTAGCTGTTGTACTTTCGAAACAATGTAGTCTTGACAGCTGATTCCCAGGAAATATTTCTTTATTTTATGAGGAAATAAGTGACATTATCAAACTGGTACCCGTTACAGTGTATCTTTTACATGAAATCTGCACAGATGTGCCTCTTTTATCCAGGTTGACATTTGAGGCAGTGAACACGCCGGACTAGTGACAGCATGGTATTTACTGTAATAACACAATAATGCATTAACTGGCACAGATGGACTAATTACATTGTACTTGATTAGGCTCTGAAAGGAGAATACCTATTGCTATGGTGTTGTTGTGTGGTGTATATAGAGATGTTGTGTAACCTTAATTTATGTTGCTGTAGCAGTTTTAATAACAAGTCAACGATTCAGTGCATTATGTTTCTCAGAGCATAGCCTGTTCTGCTCCAGTATCTACTGGATGTATCAAGGTATCCAGTTGAAACTAAATAGTCTGTGACCTTGATAGATTATTGACAGGTTTCTTAATGTAAACTACCTCACCTCAGTATTTTGAGCTTTTGAGTGTCTTTTTTCTGTCTGTCTGTGGTCACGGGAGAAGATATGTGGCATGAGTTGGTAATTTTGCAGTTTATTTTCATGCTCAGAGCTAAAATACGAGCCCCAAACTGAATTATGCCAATGTTCAAGGCAAACAAGTAGGCTACCATTGATGTTGCTGCTGGGAGTTTGAGGGGTGCCCTGGTTTGTTGGGCTAACACGCCACATGCATCTGTCTACCTTTTCCTTTGACAGGAATTCATCCATATTGTACTGTTACCTATGTCCCTGCTGTCAAAATAGTCCCCCTGGCCTCAGTTAGACATGTCTTCATGGATGCTTCTACTTTTGGTCTCAGTCTTGACTGACTGCACACTGACAGTCAACAACAACACTCCAGCTGACCCAGATCTGGCCATACATCACCCCATAGCAACAAGAGTCAGCCTGCAGCTAAATGGAGCGGTAAGGTCCTGACCTGACGGGCACAAAGACTCTTATCCTGCCGTTGTGGAGTGATCTGGGGCGTTTGTTATATTGATTAATCTTATTGAACTCTGATGTTGTTTCCATTTCCTCTAGCTTCTTTTTGGCTGTATCAGCTCCAATGATGCTAGACTTTGTTTTGGCAACTTTGCTCGGGTCACTGACTATTGCTGGGCAGGCAGACACTAGTTGGGATGGGCTACCCTCCTGCAGCTACCCGTGTTATCATTACACTCAGTTTCCCTCCTAAGGGATCAGGATATGGAGCAGAGGAGGAGGGTGTTTGCTGGCTGGCTGACTCAGCACAAACACACAGATAGCTGGAGAAGGCTCCAGTCTGACACTTTGGAGAAGCCGGGTCAGATATGTAACCTCTGGTCCGCAGCACCCCCCCTACATGGACTTGAGAGGACAGCATAGGTGCAAGAACATTGATACTTCAATTCTGTTGTGTGTGGGTTGGTCAGACTCACAATGAATCCTTTTTAAAGTCACAATGAAATGAAAAATGACTTCATCACCCTGTTAGCTAATTGTCCGTGTCCTAACGTCATAACACGTTAAACAAGAAATGCCAAAACATTTACAAACCGTTTAGTTCTTGTATTTTTGTATCAAAATCCCATTACTTTTAATTGGTTACCTCATGGTGTACCAGGTGTGCATAAAAACCCACCCCCACCTGCAACATCGACACGAGTGGCAACGTGGTACGGCGGTGTTCATCCCTCAAAAGCCTGTTTCCTTTTCATAAGACAACGTAGTTGCGTCCCGCTAGAGTGGCAGGAGTTTATTCAGTTGAAAGAATCCCGAATTTGTGACAGCTCAAGGTTATATGCAGAGCATTGAGTCCCTTTTGGGTGCTTGTTATAGTTTAACCGGCTGACCTTTGAACCTGCATTATATCCTGCCCCAGCATCCTGTTTCAACTGTAAATACGTAGAATTGTGGAAGCAAGACACCAGCGAAATGCTGTTTCCTCATCCACCATCACAAATGCATTGAAAGTGCTTTGTATGAAGTTAATAATATGAATTAATGTCAATGCACCAATGGCATCCACTCCATTTTGATGCATGGATGGTTGTGTGGGTGTGTGCAGAGAGTAGGTGAGACAGACTGAGTCACTCTGACCCCTCACTGTGCTGTCTCTCAGAGGGAGAGAGTGAGTTCCTGTCCAGCTCCGACCCCCATGGCCCTATAAAGCGCCGTGGATTTGGAAACACTGTGACATAAAAGGAAAGAGAGAAGGAAGTCCTCTGAAGTCAGCTCCTGCTGTGTCATGAACAGCTGGAGCTACCCCAGCTTTGCCCAGGGGTCTGTTGCTGGGGCTAGGTTGACTCATCAGAGGTAAGCTGGCCCCCGTGCTGTCAAACGAGCTTCAACAGACGTAATGAGCCTCACACTGGGACGTTGGGAGACCAGGTCTGGTCCGCTATGTGCCTATAAAAGGAGAGATGTCTGTAATCGGACGCTCATGGCATGCCGTTAACCGTTTGAGGTTTATGTTCCGCAACAATCAATTACTTGAAGGAATTCAATATATTGAGCCAACCGTCATGTCGTCTATTCGATCCCTGTCTGAATGAGGTCATGATGGTTAGCCTATTACAGAGTGTTGAGTCAGCTCTCTCCTGTGCCTCCCTGGAAAAGTAGGTCTGCACACACTGTTAAAATCCAGCTATGCCTGTAATAGAACAATAATAACTTACAAAGAGAAATGGCATCTTCAACTTCATAGCCTACAATAACCTATAACCAAGACCTCTCCTTCAGAAGGTCTTCTTCAAACTATTTCACTAAGTTTTAGGGGCCCGTGAGTGCATGTTTTTAGTAAAACCTTTGGGACCAGGCGAGATGGTATCTGCTACATTCTTCCTCCTCACTGCCGAATGCATCCAATAAAGTGTTGGATTTAGAAGCATGGCATGTCACGTGTGTGTGGAGCTGTGGGTCAGTGTGACAATTGCATTCCACGGGTTAGTCCAATGAGACTGTTTACCTTTATCCACTAAACTGTGGAGCTGCACAATCTCATTTTTTGCCGAGGTCTACAGTTAGGTCTGCAGCGTATTCCTACATAGTGGACGTTGTCTCCGAGTTCCCACACACAGCAGGGTTAAAAAGACTTTCCTGACGTGGCTCTTGTTGTTATATGGCACGCTAGGTAATTCATCAAGCGATTTATGAAGTGCATGCATGATGGCTCATATCTCAAACCATGCTACCAGCAAACTTCATTCCCATGTACAGTATCCCTTTGACTCCAGGCCAGTGACCTTGTGGAATGAAACGAGCTCTACTGGAATGCGTCGCTTATGTCAGAAAAGAAGCGGAGTGTTACCTTTGGTGGTACTTGGCAGGCTAAGGGACACTTAACATGACCTCTGGAGTGACCAGCGTTAGTCACCGCCAACCTGGAATGCGCTACTCCACCAGTGAGTTAAAGCGAAGTGTCCTTTCTCCTCTGAAATGCATCCTCACCTGTTGAAACCGAAACTGCGGCAAACTCTGAAGACTGGGATCCACATGATTAATAAACCATGTCTCCGTTCTCTCGGAGGCTAGACAGCATTAACACCCAGGGGCATTGCTACCAAGCGCTGGGTTGATGTAGCCTGATGGATTTAGGCCATGTTGTTGTCTTCCTCTGCCAAACCTTCTGCATTTAGCATGTTTTCTTCTTGCTAACAGCTTGTCCTTTTTTAGCTATCAGGCTTCAGGAAGCGTCTATAGCCCCGAACCGTCCTCCCATGTTCCGCCCTTTCACTCTACTAACCCCTCATCCCTCCAGAGACCACATCATATTTCACATTCACTCTCTGGCTGTGTGTGTCAGAGCCCCGGGGCCTTGTTATCTTCTTATCTGGACAAGAAGAAGAATTCTCCTCTGGCAGTCCTGATGGAGAGACTAGCCCTCTAAAAGTTATTTCCCAGAAGAATGTGAAAGAACTTACAGTAGGCTTGTTGCTCCACATCCTTTTTTCCATCAGGGTGGTGCAGCCGGTCTGTCTCAGAGGTTGTCAGTGCCAGGCCACAGCTACCCTTTTACCCCTTGACAGCCCCTGACACACATCAAAGCACACGCTCAGGGTGGCACTTCCTCTTTCACTTCCAAATGATCCACGCTTCCTTAGCAACTGATGCTATGAGAGGTAGTAGGTTAGACTTATCACTGAAATATCTGAGAAGCCCTAGATTGTCTCCCGACCAGAGGGCCCAGGTTTGATCGACCGAATTTTCCCCTTGCAATATTATTAAAGCATGTTTAAAAAAATCAGTGCTCAAACTTAGAAACGTGCTCATCACAATATGTAACCAGCTTTTGTAAGCCAGTTAGTATTTTAGTGGTTTAAAGCAAGTGGATTTTAGTGGTCATGCATTTTTTTTTTTCTAAAAAACACAAGGGAAAGGTCTCATTTATTATCACGACCGCGTCAGCAGGAAGAGACAGAAAACTTGAATTGTAACGTTATTGGGGTGTCTCATTTTATATGGTGTCTGATTTCCCACAACCCAGTCTAGCCGACGTACAAACCAAAGCAAGATGCTTCCGCCAGCTATAGTCCGTAAAATGAAACGGGAATCAAAGCTACATTTTACAGTTTAATTTGCTGCCTTCTTGATATTTAAACAGCGTTTGCTTCAAAATATTACTCGTAAAAGCAACTAAAATAAAGGAAAAAGTATAAAACAGTAAGGGAATGCAGGTTTTAACCAAAAGCCAAAATCTGCTGGGATGGTCCTTTTTTAAATTGTTGCCTGTTGTTTAAAAGTAGTCTGTGCTGCACCTGCCCAACAATTGATTTGACTCGTGCCTACAGCTTGTAAAAAATGAGAGGGATTAAAGTGTAATTCGGGGGGAAGCTGTTTTCATGCTTTCTCCGGTAAAGCTATCAACATCTTTCATGGCTCTGTGCGGGTGTTTGGTTACCTTCCTACTGGATTAGTCTGCTGCTCTGCACAGTTCACACAGGAAGGCCTGTCTTCCTATGGCTGTGGGTGTGCTGGACTGTTTAGCGGAGCTGGCTGGAGGGAGACGAAATGATTGAGCAATGTGAAGCTGGAAAGCAACCGCTCTTGCATAGTTTCACGCTACTATCTGATTGATCCTTTTTTTGACCATATATTCACATGTTTTCTTGACAGGTTTGACTTGCAGAATGAAAAACTCATCACAACTCAAAGTACAGGTGTGGTTTACTTCAGTTGAACTAAAAACAGTTGTGCGGCCTCAAAAGACAATATTGGGGTGACATTGTTTCAATAGGGGGACCCATAATGCAATTGCGGATTAGGCTTTGTGTGATATGTTATTGATCCCTGTAGGAGAAATTCGCTTTTTGCTTGCCCCCAATCCACAGGGAGGTCAGAGTGCAGGGTCAGAACAGTGCCCCTGGATTTAGAAGAGGTAGTGATTTGCTCAAAGACACTTCAGTAGGACAGATTGCTGACATGGAGGCTTGAACCTGGGCTGTCTGGCTAAAAGATGGTCTCTGCTACCACCCTTAGTTTAGGTAAGTCAAGAATGCAAACTTAGACCATGAGATTTGCTAGTTTGTTGTTTATTGAGCTTTAGTAGTGCCTATGCACTGGCTAGCTCTAATATCAAGGAGGTTGGTCATGGCCTTGCCTGCATGTGTATACCTACTCTCCATGGTCCTTTACAGTCCTAGGCATCCTGGGTTTCACCCTAGTAGCTGGTCTGAGAAGAATCCAACCTACTCCACAAGTGCAGGGGCCCTCAGGGTTGCTAGATTGCTGCAGCTGCTTTTCTGCAGCCTGACCTGCTGTCACAAGTCCAACTGTGGGGTTGTTTGAGCCCTGGATCAAGATCAAGGCAACTGCAGCCCTAGTTAGAGGTGCTAGGTAGTCATGATGCAGAGAGGACTACTGGTAGCTCACTCTGTCATTCCCTCATCTTGTCTATCACTTGTTTACCATCTGAGCTGCTCAGAACCCCACCCACGCACTGGGATTAGAGAGCGCGTGTGTGTGTGTGTGTGTGTGTGTGTGTGAGTGTGAGACAGGATTATGTCTTGTGCTGGCTGTGTCTAACTGTTTCATGGTCCAGCTAGTCTCTCCTCAGCAGTCATTAGGTTATCTGCCAAACACTATTGATCATAATAATTGTTTTAGGTTTGTCTGAGGCACTAATGTTAGTAAATGTGTCAGTGAATGAAGAAATCTCAGGGACATCATTCTTTTGACACCTCTTGTTAACATTCCTCACATAGGAATACCATAACCACAACCCCCCCCAGTGAGGACTTGGTCATACCACAACCTCTCGGTTCAACCCCACAAATATCTCCTAAAAAGTCCCAGAGCAGTGGGAATGTAACTTCACTTCTCATCCTTTCTTAGGTTATTTTCAGCCTGCAGTTAAACTCGGCAGCCAAGCGGTCTGGAATTCTGTCTGTTTGCTGAGGCTCTTCGAAGTTTAAACATTGGCTTTGTAATTCATACGGGGAGGAGAGGAGTGCTGAAACGGTGAGCGGAGCAGTACTGTAGTTTCCCATGGCCTGCCAGAATCAGAAACATACCACGAGCCAGCCTACATGTACTGTACGTGTTACCCAGTTATGAGCTACTACAGTTAGTTATTGTAAGTCTCGGCCCAGCTGTTTATACTCCTGTCCACCATGTGTCTTGAAGTGAGGAAAGACAAAGGAATCAATTTGTACATGTTTGCTTTGTCACGGGAAAAAAAATGGGAATCCACTGAGATTGGCATGTCAAGTATGGTTGGAGGTGAATCAGTTTGCTGGTGTTGTACTATAATTCCTTTCCAGAGCTCCATTCATCATTGTTATTTTTTGCTTTCTGGACTGTTACATAAAGCAGATGGGTCACAGATGACACGGTAGCATGCTGCCCAGTCCGAAGCGTCCTCTCCTTCCTTCTGCCCTTCTTACTTTCACCTTCTTCTCCCGCATGCCTCCATTCCACAACGGTCACGACTAAAGCCGAGGAAACAAGCTTCTGTTGGCTATGTTTGCGCGCCGGTCTCAGATTGCACTTCCTAGTTTCCTGGGAAGGATAGATCTGAGTACATGAAGTAACCGGATACGTGCCACCGTCTCACTGCGCTCTCTGGTGTGACATACGCAAACGAATGAGAGAGATATCCAAATGTCAGAATCGGTAGAAGCTTGCAGCTAAATCAGTGGATTTGAATGAGCAGGCGCTGCTGATAGCAGACTCTCAAGCTGTGTATTACGGTATTCCCGCATTTCCCCTCAATCCCTCTTGTGGCTCGCTGTGTTTATGGCTGCGTAGCTGTGGTGCCTGGTCTAGTTTTGTTATGAAAGGCATGAAGGGTGGTGGGTGTCGCAGCTGGGATTTGATAGGTTTGCTATATGAAATAGCGCTGGCAAGTGCTGGCAGGCAGTTCTATTCGACCATGTTAGACACCCATAAACAAACAGTCTGGGCAAAGGCTCCGATTACCCTGCAGGCATTACGAACAGACATTTGATAAGAAAGACCCTTTGTAGTCGCTAAATATTCCCCTGAGATGTCTGAGAGAGAGAGACTTTGCGTTGCTCTTGGCTAATTCTTTCATCGGCTGTGCTATTTGCACTTTGTAACCAATCCATCTGAAATCCTCTGTCGTGGTTGGAATGGGTTTGATAAAGGCCAGTAAATTCAGGAATTTTAAACCTGCTCAAAGTCAGTGAAGCCTTCTCTCTCTTTTGGACAGAATCGAAGGGCGCCTTGGCAGCACAGCTGAGCAGACCAGGACCAGTATTAATCAAGTGGGATTGCCTCTGATCTACACTTTCAGATTACATAATATGAGAAGGTAAAGTGTAGCTGGTCATGGTTTATGTCCTGCACAATAAACAACTATAATTTGATTTTAATTGGACAGTAATTGGAAACCTGGAAGATGGCT